>JANAVB010000198.1:4403148-4550522 GCA_029216955.1 Iris pallida | reverse complement strand
TTATGTTGTTATTGTTAGAGATAATACAGTATTTTATATGAATTTAAACTGTAAATAAATCAAAAATACAAAGTCTTATATTCGATTTAAGATTTAAATGATATGAAATATTATCTTTAAAACAATCAAATTAATAGACTCATATTTAATTTGATTACATGATATAAAAGGGATAAAAGAGATAAGATAGTTTGATTACCTGATATGTAGCAATCACAACCTATAATAATTTTGTGATATGTAAGCTGATAGGAGAGAAATATATATACTACACGAAGAAAAAAATAAGAAAAAAGAATAGGAACGGACAACCTAGAAAAAGAAAGAGAATTGATTGAGGGGTAATTGGATAAATATTACCCAATTCCCTCAAACACGTACATTTTCCTCCCGGTTTTGGGAGGAAAATTTTTTGGTGGGGCCTACCAAAATTTCCCCTCCAGATTCTCCTCCTCCTATTTCTTTCCCCCCTTTCCAAACAACTTAGGCCTCGTTTGGTTACCGGAATTTGAGCTTGGGAAAGGAAAGTGATTCCTTTCCTATGTTTGGGAGCCAAAGGAAAGTTGTTGGAAAGGGAAAATGATTCCCAAGAGGTAGAAAAATAGGGGGAAAAGTGGTTCCTCCCATTTATCTAAGGAATCACTTTTCCTCCAACTTTTTCGCATTTATTACAAAAAGTTTTGACCAAAATATCCATGTTCATAATATTATTTACCATTTTTATCCATAATATCTTTTAGACAAAAATATTTCTAAGTAATAATTATTTTTATTAGCACGAGGTATTTTTGAAAAATTGACTTGATTTTGTTTTCTTTCCTTACAAACACCAAACACTATAATGAAAATTAAAGATAAATTCCGGTTATAATCCCGATCTTTCCAAACACCGGAAAGGAAAGTTTATAGGAATTATAATTTCCTAAAGGAAAAGAAATACCAAGGAATCAGTTTCCTTTCCTTTCCATTCCGCGAACCAAACCAGGCCTTAGTTTCTAATTTTCTCTCCACTTTTCCTCAAATTTTTCCCTGCCTCTATTTCTCCTCCTTCCCAAACGTAGTGTTAGGATTTAGGCTTGGTTTTGGATTGCTGCCGCTCTTAAAGTTAAGAGCCCGCCAAATATAAGAACAATGGAATCTTTCAAACCTTCTCCATCTAACATAAATAATGGTCCTCCATAACAAACTACTACCACGCTTGGAGCATACTAAGACTAACATCAATCTAATATCCTGACCTGGTTAAATCAGCCCCATTGTTATTGCCAATGCAAGGTTTTTCATATTTCCATTTAAATTTCTTTGTTTAGTTTTCTCCATCAGCGGTCACCATTCTAGTTTGTCTTGTTAATTAGCTTTTTTCCCCTAGTTGTTTATTGACTAGATCATAGCAAGTGGTAGACTAGCAAGTGCCAAATGAATGTGTGCCCTATCATCTTATCTATAAATTTGTAATGTTTCGGCATGGAAGTTCGTATTGATCGTCACAAAAATCGAAAGACCTAGTACCAGTAGTAGCAAAGCTTGAGAGAGAAGATGGCAGCTCTAACAGTGGGCAATGTAACGAAGCTCCTACTGATTCTTGCCTTACTTTTTGGTGTGTCCCGAATGATTATGGCATTTGATAGCGAGTGTTGCCCAGAGTTCGATAACCATAAACCGTGTTGCTTTCCTTACTAAGGACTTCAATTCTCTGCTGATGATCAATAAGACTTTGCAGGCTACTATCTACGTACGGTACTCTGTACTAGTTTCCTGTCAATGGTTTGAACTTTGAACTCAATAATTACATCATTCTGCTTGGTGTTGTGTGTGCATTGTCTGATTTCAGTTTGCTCAGCTTTTAATTTGCTGTCCGTTTACCTAAGAATTGAAAAATATGAAAGTGGAGGAATAAGGAGTTTCGTTGTTTGGATGGTTGTTGAAAGTGGAAAAAAAAGAGTTCCGTTGTTTGGATGGTTGTTGAAAGTGGATGTTGGTTGGAGATATATTAAACGCAGGTATAGTTACCCCTATTTTTTCTTTCCAACTAATTTTCGTTGAATTGGTAAATATATTTTCATCTTCCACACAAAAATTGACAACGTTACAAAATATTATTTGCTAAAATCTCCAACATTCAAAAACTGCACATTCTACATTTTTTTCTTTTCTTTTTGATAAATCATTAGTTACAACATAATTTCCATCTCCCAAATTCAAATGACATTCTAAATCCTCCAAAGATTATAGTCTTTTTTTACAAATAGGAAAAAAAAAAAGAGGAGGGACTAGAGCGCATCCTCTTCATCCACCGATCACTTCCAGACAGTCGGCATCCACCACCATCCTCTTCATCTGGATCTCCTCCAGCTCCAGGCCTCGGCCATTGCCTCCACCCAAGCGTCCGCCGCCGCCCCCCACCCCGGCGGGACCAGGTCGAAGTCGGCGAAGTTGGGCTTCCCCTTGATCTCCCCTCCCTCACCGATGGGAAGCGGGCAACGGCGGCGGAGGGGAGGACGGCGTAGCAGTTCCCGACGAAGAGGCGGCGGCGTCTCGATCCTCTCCTTCCTCTAGGTCACTCCTCCGCCGCCGCCACCCCCTCCCTCTTCCCCCTCCCCGCGACCCCTCCCTCTAGGCGGGCCAGACATCTCTCGCCCACAATGACTGGAATGGAGGCGGTGACCGGAAGAAATATCTTCGAAAGCGGAGTTTCTCTCTCACTTTCATGACTTTCCATTTCTCTCTCACCTCAGGATTTAGTGAGGAGTTCCTCTAAAAAAATTGGGATGTGGAAATTGAGGAATTTGGGGGGGGACATGAAACTGCAAGCCATCATTTCATACAAATCCTGCAGTTTCAACCCTTGCAACCAAACAAGTGAACTCGTAATATTTGAGTGTGATATTTTTATCCCCCGTTCAATTGTCAGTGGTGTAATTCTTCTACGTAAAAGTACATTTGTTTTAACATAGGAATTAATGGTCATTTATTGGTTCTAAGTGTTGTGCATGCAGACCCGAGGTCCCCATGGCCTGGCCAGCAGCCATCAGTAGCCAAGTGGACCACGCGTTTGAGTTCATGGTGGTCGAGTGAAACATTTATCTTCTGATTAATTTTGGGATCAAGGGCGAGAAGGCTTCTTGTTTACGTTAGTCTAAGTTAAGCTTTTTACTGTACGAAGTTTTTTGTCGATTTTGCTCATTTTTTATCATTTTTGTATGTTATTTATCGATTTTTGTCGATCTTGTACGTTTTTTACCATTTTTTACGTTTTTATCGTCTTCTATCGTTTTTGGTCGATGTTGCATATTTTTTGTCGCTTTTTTATCATTTTTTGCTTTTTTGGGATCTTTTTTCACTTTTTTTGTTCGTTTATGCTCGTTTTTTTCTTTTTGTTTGTTGTTTTTGTCGTTTTTGTTCCTTTTTTATCGTTTTTTGCTCGTTTTAATTCCCTCTTGTTTTGGCCTTTTTTCGTATTTTCAATTTTTGTCATTTATGTTCCTTTTTATCGTTTTTTATTTTTTTGCTCTTTTTTATCGTTTTTTGTCATTTTTTTCTTTTTTTTTGTTCATTTTTTGCCCTTTTTTTTTTTTTTTGGTCGTTTTTCGTCCTTTTTTTCCCTTTCATTTATTGTTATTTTTTGTCAATTTTTTTTGTTTTTAGTCATTTTTTTAATCATTATTGGTCACTTTTTATGGTTTTCACATTTTTGATCTTTTTTTTTTTGTCGTTTTTCTTTTTTATCGCTTTTTCATTTTTGGTTTTTTTTTTCCTTCTGTTTTGTTCGTTTGTCATTTTTGGTATTTTTTATTTTTTGTCTTTTTTTTTTCGTTTTTTGGTCTTTTTTTAGCAGAAAACAAACCATTTTTCCCCTTTTTTATTATTTATTTTTAATTTTTTTCCTTTTTTCTTTTTAAATTTTTGAAATTTTGTATTGATCAACTTTTTAAATTTTATGTTGTATTTTAAAAAAAAAATATTAAATTAAAAATTCAATTATATTACATGGTAAACCAAACACATGAATGCAATTAACATTACATTACATGGTTTGATTACATGTTTCAACCAAACATAGTAATGTAATTGTAATTCCATTACATTACAAACTCAATTACATTACAAACCCAATTCCATTACGATTACGATTACGTTACAATGAACCAAACGCAACCTAAGTTGGATGTTAATTAATAGGATGACAAGGGATGGTGGAGTAATTAGTGTGGAATTACTGATTTTGCACAGTGTCATCTAGCAGATCAAGAAGTTTGTTCTTCTGGTAAATAGTATTTGTCATCTAGCAGATCAAGAAGTGTGGAACTCAAAACTTAGCCATTATGACATAGTATTTGTTCCTGTCATGGGTTATGGGTTAGCCAAGGACAATTGGTGTATGAACCAGGCTATGAGTGATGATTTACTACTAGTCTACCAGCACCAGTCTGATGTAGCCAGGATTTTTATATGGGGGCATGCACGACACATCATTTGATTGTTCTGTTCCTAGGCAGCGATGTAAAACTTCTTGTTGTACCTTTCTTGATTTTTCAGGTAAAATTTTAGGGCTGAATCTGTAGTTATAAGGCTCCATCTCACTACAAGCCGCTAATGAATTATAGGAGGGCAAACTTCCAATTCCAGTAAATATATGTTCGAGTAAAATAAGTGAACTACTTCTTCTGTTTCTATTATTCTGTGTTAGATTTTAGAAGGGGATGGCTATTAGATGTGATCAATAGAATCTCTACAGTATATGATTTCTTTTAATTTCAACGAAGTTATGATTGTAGATTTATATATGTAAAAAAAAAAAAAAAAAAAATCCTAATGCTACTACACCCTGGCTGCTCATGGGGGAGGGAGCTTAGTCAAGAATTGATTGCACAAGAGTAAAGAAGAATTTTATTTTACTATCCTTTCTTAATATGCTGAAAAATGCTATAGATAATCTTTTTGAAGTGTTCTCGACTATTTTAAGGGTTGATATTCCTCTTGTGAAGTATATATGGGGAGCAAATTATAATTAAAAATGTTAATTGGATTAGAATTAATGATTTGTTTGATGTACATGTGATCATAGCTTCCATTTTTAGAATCTACACCAGTAGGAGCTCAAGCAATGGGTCCTCTCCAGTCCACAGGACATGTAATGATCCAACCAGTACCTATGCAGAATGCAGATACCAATGCAACCACCAGTCAAATCACCTTAACTGCCAATTGTCGTTGCTTATGTTTTCTTTATTTATTACTAAATAGTTTAAGCATCAGTAATTAAATTTTATTGTTTTAATTAACTACTATCTAAGTAATTGTTTTTTTAGTATTATTATTGAAGTCTTATGAACTATTCTAAGTAACTACTCCACCAAGGTACTGTTTAGGGGTGGGCACGGGTCGGACCGGGCCCAAATTTGATGGATCTGGACCGGACCTGATACTTGGCGGGTCGGTATGGGACGGGACCAAAAAATATTAGAACCGGACCGGACTCGACCAACTCGAAACGGATCCAAAACGGGCCGACCCGAGGGTCCAAATGGGTCCCCAAAAAATAGAAAAAAAATCGAAAAACTATTACACTAAACAATTACATATTCTATTATCTATAAGAATAAAACATGTCCAATATCTACCCAAAATTCTAGATTTTGTTTACTAAATAATAGCATCTTCTATTATCTATTGACTATAATAACAATAAAAATTCAAAATTTGATAACAAAAAATATAAACCCCTAGAAATGGGTCGGACCGGGACCATGTTTGTTTTGAAAATATGACCCGTCCCGACCCGTTAATGTCACATGATCCATCCCGACCCAGCCCGTCTAAATTCTATATATTAGGAACCGACTTGTTTAGACATTTTACGATTCGGGAATGGTCGAAACCGCGGGCCGTTGAACCGTATGCCCACCCCTAGTACTGTTCACGTGAATTTCTCTCGGCTTATGTCATGTTCCCTCTATCACTCAACCCAGTTCACTCACTCGAGCCCCTCCCCCTAACAACTCTTTCTTCACTGAAGATATTCCCCTCCCTCACCCAATCAATATATCTCCTCACTCCCTATAGTACTACACATAACAAAACCCTAATGCCCACTCCCTGTGTAACACTGACACACCTCTCTTATTCATCTTCTTCGTAAAACCAACACCTACATCTCCTACGCAATCTCTGCCTCCTTCCTTCTCTGAAGCCACCCCCACCACCATAACCATTGCACGACCCACATCCCTCTCCTTCACACGACTGCTCACAACCGTAGTCCCGCGCCTGCCAAAGTGACCCTGACCCCGCGAATGTCAAAATCGACCTTGTCGTGGTCCTCTAGGTCGACGCGACCATCGATTACATCCAAGGACGAGCCAGGATTTTAGTTTACTCCGAACTGAACTGAAAATGTCCTATAGAAAAAACCAACAAAAATTATTTCTTAGAATGTCATCATAATCCAATTGTGTGATCAAATATCATTTTCCAACAAAAGAACTAGTTATCAAATGATGTAGAATGAATTTTACATGTTCCTTAAGACAATTAGAAAAATTCAAAATATCATCTTTATATATAAGATGAGAAATAGAAAAAAAAAAAAAACTCTTAGAATAAAGAAAAGAGCTGATCAATATGTTCTTTTTGCTTCTATTTTACAAAAATCTCCTCCAATTTTTTCTATCCAAGAAAAAAAATCTACCACAAAATGAAGGGAATCACAAGCAAATAAATATTAATAAAAAATAATGATAGAATAATAAATACTAATATAAGGCACTTACTAACGAAATTGGAATCGTTGATCCTTCCGAGAAGCAAAAGCATCCATTGTCGAATTTGTATCTTAACTTGCCAAGATTTCAATGTTTGTTGTATTATATGAGTAGCATTTACAAACCCCAATCGTCCATCCATATAATTACAAAATTAACAACAATGGATAGAGTTGTTATACCATAGAGGAGAATAAGATTAGAAAATATAGAAAAATAGTCTTTCTTCATATATCAAACACTCAACTAGAATGGTCATTTTATAGGCCTACAATAGAATGTCAAAGGCCATAAGTTACATATGTTATGAAACCAAGGGTCATGAGTTACATAAGTTATGAAAGACCATCGGACATCCATATTTACAACACTCCCCCTTGGATGTCCAATGGAATATGCCTTATTAAAACTTTGCCAAGAAAAATCCAATGGGATAACTTGAACGAAGGAAAAAGAGTACATATTCATATAAAATGCGTAAGCGTGATAAACTGTCTCATTAAAACCTTGCCAAGAAACCCAGTGGGATAAAAATTTGGTCAAAGAAAAAAGAGTACAGTATGAGAATTATTGATCACGCTCCCCCTGATACTGGTAAGATATCCTTTAGTTGACGCATCCCAATATTCTGAATCATCTTTCTGAATGTTGTGGTTGACAATACTTTCGTGAATAAATCTGCAAAATTATTACTCGATTGTATCTGCTGAACATCAATGTCACCATTCTTCTGGAGCTCGTGAGTGTAGAATTTTTTTGGTGATATATACTTCGTTCTGTCACCTTTGATGTATCCATTTCTGATTTGTGTAATACAAGCAGTATTATCTTCATAGAATGTCGTCGGAGTATAACCCACATGATTCTCGGATATGATGAACTATCATTCTCAACCATATGTACTCTCGACTTGCTTCATGCAATTCCATAGAATTTCTGAGTGATTAGAAGAAGTAGCTACTAATGCCTGCTTTACCAACGCCATGATATTCACTACACCAAAACAGTCATTTCCTAAAGACTATAAGCGTTCGAAAAAATTTCCTAACAAGCAGTAAAATTTTCCAACAATTTTTTACCGTTAGGAACACAAATATTTCCACCACTTAAAAACCGTTAGGAGTGCAAATTTTTCCAACACATAAAACCTGTTTGAAAAGCAAATTTTTCCAACAGTAAAAAACCATTAGGAATGAATACAAAATTTAAAAAAAAAATAGCTCTATTGAAATTGAGCTGGCTTTATTGAATCCTCTCAATTATCAACCACTATTCATTATGACAATACAATACTACACCATAAACTGACTCCTACAAAATGAATCTGATACACATGATGAGAGGAAATAGAGATCATATAGATCCTCCAAGCTTCATTTCAGAAAATTTGTTCAAACAAGATGACACCAAAAGAAAAGAACAATACTCAAAAATAACAATATCACGAAAATGACTACAAATTGTTGCATAACTGCCTATCGAATGAATTATCTCCGATTCATGCTAAGAAGTTCCTAAACATTACTGCAGGGAACATTATTGCAGGAAAGGTAAGGCTCATTTAGCAAATAATCTTCTCACTTAATCAGGGTAAGTTCTATCATTGAATGTAGTGCTTTGCAGCAGCAACATAATGGTAAGAATGTCGACAACAGAGGCCAAGGCAACCTTCAACTCGGTTTCACAATTTTCTTCACCTACAGTAAAAAAGGATAACAAGGTTAAGATCATATTAGGAAGGTGTAAGAATTGCAACAAGTCATATTTAGTTATATCAAAGTTCATAGATAAGCAAAAAGATTATTCTTTAGTCACAAAAGGCCACATGAATACCTTGAGAAATGAGTAACTTAACATGCAAATTTATGATCAAGGAGAAGAAAATCAAGTTGTTGTAACAAAATTGGTAGCTTTTATTAGAAATCGTATGAGTTGGCAACACTTTTTAAAGAAAAGAAAACTCTTCTCCTAGCTCTTCTTGATAAGAACTATAAAGTTGTCTGCATATTCATAGATAGAAACATAACAGGGCGTCACGACTCCGTTTGGTGATGTGCATTGCATTTGAGAAGTTTAAATCCATGAAATAAATATCTGAAGAAAAGGGGATTGCACGGTTACCTCTCTTTCCTGTCTTGCAAGTTCTTCATCTGTATCTTGTATTGTAGTGATTCTCAATGTACTGCTTCATGGCAGCAACCTTCTTCTTTGTCATGTTTGAAGGCCCATCGTCAATCGGACGTGGTTTCTGTGTGTCACCCATCTCCTTACTTTTTGGCTCACAACAATTCAAATTATCTTTACTTCTTATTAATTTCTAAAACCACTTCTGCTTCGATTCCATCTAATAACACCACCACAATTTCCTTACTTTTTCCTTCATACAACCAAATGGAAAGAAAGTAAACCTGATATTATCAAATTTTTCCCAAACATAAATTAATTGTTCCCAACATGCAGCCACTTTCACCAATAAAATCATTACATCAGAACATAATTGTAATACAATTAATCCACAATTATATCAAAATTCACACACACAAAAATCACCAATTTTCATCAATAGGATAATTACAATCAAAGATTGCAATTGTGAAAAATCTTATTCGCATGTACATTTATAAAGAAAGTAAAACTATTTTCCCTCAATCAAATGCCCTCCAAACACAAACCAAGTATTCCCAATGTGATAATATTATCCATCAGAAAGACTAAATTCACAACAGAATCACAGTTCTAAGAAAATAAACTCAAATAATGAGAATCAAGATTCACACAAAATATGACCAATCTTGGTAAAAGAGATAAAAACCTTGTCTAATCATATTCTCGCATATCTCCCACAAAGAAACTAGACTTTTTTGGTCCAAATGTTACCGTAACATAAACCAATTGTTCACAATGTGTCACATTTTCCATTAACAAAATTAGACTCGCATCAGATCATAATTGTACAAAATGATTTCATACAAAGGATCTTTAAAAGCAAAATAAAAATTACCTAAAACAACTTTTTTCCTTAAAGAATAACCTTTGCGACTATAATCTATATCACATTTTGCTCATGTAACTTGGACACAAGATAGGAAGCATGGGGATTTAGATGACAGTTCTTTAAAGTGAAATCTGAGTAGAACGATGTCATTTGAATTTTGTCCTATTGGTTTATTGAAGTTCCAGGTTTGAGAGTAGGTAGTTTTTTGTATTAAAGTTGACATTAATGGGTAGACCAAAGGGAAATGTGTTAATTAAACAGGCTGATAGTAATGAAAGAAATACACTTCCAGTTACTTCCCACTACTCCAGAACCCAACGGGCAGACATCAGTTCTCCAGACAAAATGACAGAAAGCCCACGTGAATCAATTGAAGTGGATGGAAGAAGGGCCAGTAACCAATAATTTTATCCTAGTTCCATGAACCAAATGCACCCTCACCCTATATTGATCACAATATCACTATTCTCCCAACAATATAAAACTTGGAAGAACATAAAACTCCAAGATCATAAAGTGACACAAAATGCTGACATTTGCTATTACATAAATTATATAACCTATAAGCAAGATCGCCAAACAAGCCTCATAGAGATGATAGACAGCACTCAGATCAAAGAGATCATAATCTCTACACTAAAATATAAAATCATAAATGAGAAACAAAATTAGCATGAAAACACAAAACATAGTATAAAATGAGTTGATCATCATGATTTGATAGTGTTATAAACATCCAACAACAATATATGAATCACTTCTGTCCCTAAAAAGCTAAAGCACCGATGAAGATGATAATTTCTAGGATGACAAAAAGTTTGCATAACAAGTCAGAATATTGTAAGAAGGGTCACTCATCCAAGCTGTTATATAATATTTGCACTAAAAATCAAAATATACTTTTTCCAAAAAAGTAATAAAGAAATGAAGTTCAAATTCCAAGCTGATTAAAAAATGAAAACAAGAAGATGACAATTTCTGTAAGCAAGTTCAATTCCATGCTGATAAATAAATTGTGCACACAAATGACTTCCCCCGCATAAATGTGACCAAGACACAATTCCAAGATAATAAGCAAAAGAAAACAATGACAAGATAAAAGGGTGTCCCATTGTCACGAGGCTCCCGTTTATGCATGCAGGGCCTGGGGAGGGTCAAGATGTGTGGAGCCTAACCCCCCATATGTATGGAGAGCATGTAGACTCTGTTTCCCTTACTGGAAACAACACCCTCCAGGATATAAACAGCACAAGCCTTAAGAAGCCTTATCATCGGGCTAGGTGAAGTATTTTTTTACATAAATTTTAGGCATCATCATAATTTTAACATGAGGCAACAAATTTTTAACAAGAAGCACATAGGTTCCGCAGACACAGACAGGGTTACTTTTATGGTTGCAAATTGTTATATACAACAACAATAAACCCTTTATATCCCAAATTTCTTGGGTGCAAATTGTTCTATAAATAAGATAATTAAACTCTGAACTCAAGAAGCATAAACGATCTTCTAAAACCAAGGTGATGATTACACATCCAAGCCAAACCCAATGGATGCACAAGAAAATTTCAAGCCACATCAAATTCCCAAAATGAACAAGTTGGACGAACTGCTCATATTGAATGCAGCTTGATCCCTCAATTTGGTAATTAGGCTCACGGTTGGACGAACTGCCCATACGAATAGCAATCAATTTTATACAACAATTTTTGCATCAATAATCAGAAATAAAGCCCCAAATTTTGGAAGTTTATGATTGCTATTAAGAAAACCCTAATTTTGGAAGAATATATACCTCTGCCATTGGAGGAGATGATGGAGAATTTCAAAGACTGGAAATTTATGATTTTGTTTAGGAACGTCGTTCCAAACGAATGGGGTCGTCACCGTCGTTCGTCCCTCAACCAGGACCGCCTCCCGACGTCATGCCTCCTTTCACCGTCGTCATACCTAAACCAAGGCTACTCGATGATGAGCATCTGACCTCGACCAAGGCCGCTTCTCGACCCTGATGACTCCATCCGCTTCTCGACTCTGATGGTGAGGAAAATATAGAAGGAGAAGAGAAGGGAGAAAAGGAGAAAGAGAAATCTAGGGATCGGGGGATACCAAGATTGGATTTGAAATCCCATCTGTTCCCAACACTTTGACATGTCACGTGAAACTCATGTGACCAAAACTTTTGAACTTTTTAATTTTTAGTAATTTTAGTAACGGATAGGGTTATTTACACCAACCACCCCTATGTTTTTGGTTTATAACAAGGGGTACCCTTGATTTCAAAAAATTACACTGACCACCCCTCCCTTTAGAAAAATAAAATAAAAATAGGGGTAGTTAGTGTTATAATTTTTTATTTTTATCTTAAAGTAAGGGTACCCCGTGTAATAAACCAAAAAAGTAGGGGTGATCAGTGTAAATAGTTTAAAAGTAGGGATACCCCGTGTTATAAATCAAAAACATAGGGGTAGTTAGTGTAAATAACCCTAACGGATATAACCATTGGTAACAAAGTACTATACCTTACAATTTTTTTATTATTATTTATACTAACGATTTTTTCAATGTCAAACGGTTTGTTACCGTTAGAAAAGGGTAACGACAAAAAACCGTTAGAATTTGGAAAAAATTTGTGTTAGAAAAATATCGTTTTGGTGTAGTGATTGTAGTACCACCACAAGTAAATACATATCCACTCTGAGATCTTCCTTTATATGGGTCAGATAGATAACCATCATCAGCATAACCCACAACTTGTAATTCTAACATTTTTTAGTAAAACAAGTCCATATCGGTGGTTCTGCAAAGATAACGTAATATATGTTTAATATCATTCCAATGTCTTTTTGTGGGTGCCGAGCTATATTTTGCCAATAAGTTTACTGAAAATGCTATATCATGTCTTGTACAATTTGCAAGATACATCAAATCTCCAATAGAACTAAGATATGGTACTTCTGGACCTAATAATTCTTATTATCCTCTCGAGGACGGAATAGATCTTTCTTTTCATCTAACGATCGAACAACCATGGGGCTATTCAATGGATGAGCTTTATCCATATAAAATCTTTTCAAAATATTCTATGTATAGGTAGACTGATGGATAAAAATTCCATTTGATAAATGCTCAATCTGCAGGCCGAGACAAAATTTTGTCTTTTCAAAATCTTTCATCTCAAATTCTTTCATCAGATAATTAACAATTTTTTTGAGCTCTTCGGGAGTTCCTACATGATTTAAGTCATCAACATATACTGCAATAATGGAGAATCTATTTTTAGATCTTTTGATAAAAACATATGGACAAATTGGATTATTTATATATCCTTCTCTAATAAGTTATTCGCTAAGACGGTTATACCACATTCTTCCAGATTGTTTTAATCCATATAGGGATCATTGTAATTTGATTGAATATAATCCATTATACCTTTTGTTATATGCTTCAGGCAATTTGAATTCTTCTGGGATTTTCATATAAATGTCATTATCCAATGACCCATATAAATAGGCGGTAACAACATCCATTATCTGCATATCAAGTTTTTTTGTGACTGTTAAACTGATCAAGTATCTAATGTGATCACGTCGATCACAGGAGAATATGTTTTATCATAATCGATTCCAAGTCTCTGTGAAAAACCTTATGCAACAAGTCGTGCCCTGTATCTCACAATTTTATTTTTCTCGTTGCATTTTCGTACAAACACCCATTTATATCCAATAGGTTTCATACCTTCAGGAGTTTGAACTACTAGTCCAAATACTTTGCGATTTTCTAAGGATTTTAATTTAGCTTATATCGCATCTTTCTGTTTTGGCCAATCATTCCTATGTCGACATTGTTCAATAGATTTTGGTTCAGGATCCTCATTTACTATATCAAGTGCGACACCATAAGCAAAAACATTGTCTATAGTAATTTTCTATCTATTACAGCTTTATCTTGTACTCATATAATATAAAGATATTTCTTCTAAAAATATTTTATCGTCATGTGTCTCTCCAGGAGCTATCTTAGAATGATCATTCAAATTTTCTATAGTGCTTTCATGTTTTGAAACTATTTTCTCTTTAGGAGTAATTACTTGTACCATTTTCTTTCGTGGGTTTTTATCTTTAGCGCCAATAGGCGTCCACGTTTCATGCATGGTTTTAGTTTGCCATTATGTTTTCCTTCAGGGATATCAATCCGTGTTGGTGTATTTATTGCCGGTATATGAGATTTTGTCACTTTCTTAAATAAGTGAATGCATCTGGCAACTGATTTGCAATATTTTGCAAATAAATGAACCTTTTCACTTCTTGCTCACATCTACTTGTGCGTGTGTCAATAAAAGATGGTACATTCTATGTAATTTTATGCCATTCTACAAGAAGTGACATTTTATCTCCCCCTAACGGCGAGAAAACTGACTCATTAAAATGGCAATCGGCAAACCTTGCTTTAAATAAATCGTCCGTCAGGGACTTAATGTATTTTATTATAGATGTGGAATCAAAACCAACATAAATTCCAAGACGTCTTTGTGGGCCCATCTGTGTTCATTTAGGTGGAGAAATGGAGACATAAACCGCACAACCAAAAAAAATTTAAAGTGTGAAATATCAGGCTGCTGGCCATAAACAAGTTGCAATGGTGAATAATGATGAAATGAACATGGTCGGAAACGGAGCAATGCATCTGCATGTAATATTGCATGTCCCTAAACAGAAGTGGATAAACTTGATCTTAGAAGTAAAGGTCTGCAATCAATTACAACCTTTTATAAAAGACACTACAAGTCCATTTTAAGTATGCACATGTGCAACTGAATGTTCGACATTAATGCCAATTGACATACAATAATCATCAAATACTTGAGATGTATATTCACCGGCATTGTCAAGATAGATAGTCTTGATGGAATAATCAGGGAATTGAGCCCTTAATCTTATAATCTGAGCAAGAAGTTTGGCAAAAGCAACCGTTCGTGTTGACAGTAGACTTACATGTAACCATCTAGATGATGCATCTATCACGACCATGAAATAAGAAAACGGTCCACAAGGTGGGTCAATAGGTCCAAAAATATTCTCTTGTATTCTTTGTAAAATATAGGGGACACAAGATTAACTTTCATTGGAGATGGTCTTACAATTAATTTCGCTTGTGATCATGCAACACACAATCACGAGGTAAAAGAATATTTTGGTTCTTTAGAGGATGCCCACGTGAGTTTCTAACTATTCGATGCATCCTACTTGATCTAGGGTGGCCAAGTCGATTATGCCAAAGCATAAAAAGTTTTGGATCATTGAACTTCTGGTTTATCGCAGTGTTCGATTCTATGGCACTTATGTTTGCATAATATAATCTTGATGAGAAAACTGAGAGTTTCTTTCACATGCTTCTGGCATGAATCATTGGATGTAATACATAGATATTTCATATTTCCCTCATTCATAGTCTCGATATGGAAACCATTAAGACGTATATCTTTGAAACTTAGAAGAAAAAAACTGACTTGCTAGAATATAAAGTCTCTTTCACAAAAATATTTGTTCCACCTGGTAATATAATGTTCGCTCTTCCGGAGCCCTCAATCAGTTTTGTAGTACCAGAAATTGTACTATTATTTGCT
Source organism: Iris pallida (assembly GCA_029216955.1). NCBI lineage: Eukaryota > Viridiplantae > Streptophyta > Magnoliopsida > Asparagales > Iridaceae > Iris > Iris pallida. The sequence goes on along the minus strand of JANAVB010000198.1, from coordinate 4,535,140 downwards.
TCTGCCAATTTTAAGTTTGGGAAATATTTTCGATCTCGAAGAATTGTGTGTGTTGATCCACAGTCAACCAGACATATATATCCACCATTAGAGTTGTTCACTACATCTTTATTTTTCATATTTCTACAAACAAAAAAAATGAAGAAACATTATGAAACATAATTTATTAATTCGACGTTATAATGGCCAAGACTTAGAAACATGAGAATACACACATTAATTTAAAATTAAACTTAGGAAAATAAAGTTCAAATAGTCTAAATCCCAACACAATCATTTTAGTTCTTTCCATAGCCATCATTAGCATCATCACCCCAAAAATTAAACCCATCGATTCCTTTACTTGGCTCGTTCAAGAAATCATCAACATCCAGATGAGTAAATTCTATTGGATCATTTTCATCTCCAACAATTTTACTAAAATATGCAAAATTGATTTCTTTCTCTTTTTCTTTACCCTTGATAGATGTCTGGTAATGGTCAATTAGGTGCTTTGGTGTACGATAGGTATGAGACCAATGCCCTTTTGCTCGACACCTATATCAAGCCTCTTCATAATTCTTCGAAGAATCTATTTTCGCACCCTTTCCTTTATCATATTTTTCGCCATTGTTATTCCACTTCAAGTGGTATAGCCCAACCTTCTTGTTGAAGGTATGATAATTAGGACCACCATGATCTCGAGTTTTATCATGACTGTAACTACGACCATGACCACGACCACAACTGTGACCATGACCGCGACCACAACCACATCCTTGTCTATAGTTATTTGCATTTGCTTCAGAGAATGGTTGTGATCCAGTACAGTGGGAGTTATGGTTTTTCATTAGGAGCTTATTATTTTGTTTAGCAACAAGTAGGCATGAGATCAATTGAGAATATTTTGTAAAACCATTTTCACGGTACTACTGCTGTAGGAGCATGTTCGTGGCATGGAAAGTAGTGTATGTCTTTTCCAAAATATCTTCTTCGGTAACATTATCTTCGCACAATCTCATTTGAGACACAATTCTGAACATTGCAGAGTTATATTCGTTCACCGTTTTGAAATCTTGCAACATCAGGTGCATCCAATCATAACGAGCCTTTGGGAGTATCACACTCTTTTGACGATCATAACGTTCCTTCATTTTTTTTTTCATAAAAAAGCTGGATCTTTTACTCCAAGATATTCGGATTTCAGCCCTTCATGGAGGTGATGTCGAATAAAAATCATTGCCTTTGCTTTGTCTTGTTTGCTTGCCTCATTTTTTTTTCTTTGATGGCATGTGCAAGGTTCTTTGTACTCAAATGGATCTCAGCCTTAAGAACCCAAGTCAAATAATTTCTTCCAGAAATATCAACAGCAGCGAACTCAAGATTGGTGACGTTTGCCATATGCCTAAAAAAATATTACTTTAGAATACAATACACATACTCAAATCTACAAGTTTGAGTTTTATCAATTAGGTTTCAAGTCTAACATATTTTATTTTGGCTTCAAGCCTTATATATAATATTGGTTTAGAGATGAAACTTCAGGTTCATCTAAATACAAAACTCTAAGATATTTGCCATAAATCCACAAAGTTTGGAGCTAATAAAATCACCGGAGATGATCAATCCTAGATTAGTAAGCAATCCAGATAATTTCATCAAGGCTATTAATTAAAGGTAGAAATCAGTGGATAAAAAATTTTAGTCAAAATTTGATAACATAATAATGGGAATTAACGGCCAACTAGAAATCACTTCGAATAAAATGACATAATTGAAGGGATAAGAAGTTTTTTCATTTGTTTTTTTCTTAAAAATAAAATCTGCTCAAGCCAAACATGATTAACAATCAAACCATAAACAAACGAATCCATAGACATATATACTAATATATTTTGGCAATATTCTAGCTACAAAACAGTTTAAACAAGAAAAATAGCCATTCAAGGCAAACTACGCACGGGCGCACTGCGCGCGCGAGCAAAACTGCCCACGGCGCAAGGTGCGCGGACTGCGCACTGCACGCAAAACACACTGTGTATACAAACAACCGCCCATGGCGCAAGGTGCGCGCAAGTACGGCACGCGGGCGCAAAGCAAAATATCGCATGGGCACGCGACGCGCAAGTTACGTTGCACGCGCAGGCAAAAATGCACACGACGCAAGGTGCGCGCAAGCACGGGGCGCGGGCACACGAAAAAAAATTGTGCGGGCGCGCGACACAAAAGTTGCGCTGCGCACGCGGGCAAAATTACCCACGACGAGGTGCGCACACGGGCGCACGACAAAAAATTGCGCGGGCACGCGGCGCACAAATTGCGCTGCGTGCGCGGGCAAAAATGCCCAAGGCACAAGGTGCGCGCACGGCAAAAATGTTGTGCGCAGCACTGTTCATCGTCCCAACAGTACCAAAAGAAGTGGAGAACCCATGAACACGAAAAATAGCATAACTAACTCAAAATAAATCGAAATCAAGTGGTTCAAAAGCCAATATTGGGTAGAATGAAATTTTCTACAACATAGAACCCTTACTTTTCGAAAATAATAAAGTTTAAAAGATCAAAAACAAGATAATAAGAAAAGTTACAAACCTAGATCTATAATAATATAACCATCAAAACCAAAAATTTTAAGTTCTAAAGAGGGTTAGAATCATACAAGGAAGAGAATAGAACAAATAAATTAGTAAAATAATAATGTTCAAGATTTGGCAAGATGTACTTGTCTAGGTTGGTGGAGGAGTAAAGGAAGAAGAAGATGAGAAAATAAAATGAGAAGTAATAAAGAAAGAGAGAAATTGGTTTATATACCAACCCTCTCATCTAAAAACCAACCTAAACCAAGCCATGCCAAGTTGAACCAAACCAAATTAAACCAAGTCAAGATTAAACAAAGGCAAGGCTAAGAAAGACAAGTCAAAATACGGGTCACATGAGAAATGTTAGAATCCCATACACGTATACTGAAAATACGTATAATGAAAAACTGGAGTGACAGACATGCCATCGGTATACACTGGTATACTGGCGGTATGCCGGTCAAAGAGAAAATCTATAAGTTGGAAAAAATTTAAAGCATTCTAAAAACAAAGAAAATATGAAATACAGTACAAAATATGTATCCGTATATAAATACTGATACTATGTGATGAGTCTCACAACTCTTCCATCCTTAAAAAATTCGTTCTTGGAATTTTCTAAAGTTAATCGAGCATGATAACAAAAAAAAGCTCAAGAAAATACAAAGATCTTAATAAAACAAAGCATGACATATAAGTAAATGAAGGCAACAATAATATAAATAAATGCGTAAGTAATAAATGAAGGCAATAGTAATAGGAATAAATACGTAAGCAATAACACAACCACAATCAAGAAGGGCTGGAGGCATATGAATAAATATGTCTCCTGAGTCAGTTGAGTAGGAACCCGCCATCGCTGGCCTATGTTGACTCCCAAAATAGATTGGGGTCGTCTCAAAGTAAGTCGGTACCAATGACTCAGTCTAAGACATGACTCTACCTAGGACGTATCTTCGTAGTCGAGACACGTTATAGATATCAGGTTTCTCAAGATACGAAGACAAAAGAGTGGGATGAGAAACTCTCATTCACTCACCGAATAAGTCAAGCCGACCGTTGTACTCCTGATATAGGTGAAATACAAGGTCGTCGACAAGAACCCAAGATATACTACCACTACTTGGCCTGCTACTGAAGGATAAATCAAAAGGGCATAACTGAAAGAAGACCATAAAGATGGTACATGAGACTCCCTAGGTACTACCCTCATGCAGATACTAGAGCTTCCCCTAAGAATGCGCATACAACTGTGCTCTGTGCTGCCTGACCCTCTGAGCTCGCGATGGCGGAGGATACTGTGCCAATGGCTGAGCATCTAGTATTGGTCCTAACTGCTCATCTACTGCTAGGGATGATGACTGATGCGATTGAAAGGACTGAGGTGGTACATCTGGTGTATGTCGGATAGGAGCAAGTACTAACAGAATTGCCCTCTGCTCCACAGTGGAAGCATCGTCCACCGGCCGACCTACAAACTGATCTGAGATGCCTATCTTGCCATAATAGGTACATACTTTTTGTTCTGCCTGATATTGTTGCTGGTCTCTCTTCCTCTGAGCCTGGGCCTGCATACACTACTGAGACCTCTCCTGCTGGAATGCATGGAACTGTGTCGATAAAGGCCTCTGGGCTCGCTTCTACTGAACTGGTGTTGGTACGCCGAACTGTGGAACTGCAGGCTAGAAGGATGAAGATCCAGCTGAACTCCTCCGGGGAAAAATCCCTATCATGTGGTCTGGTGATCCGCATGACAAACATAGAAAGTTGGCCCTTCGACAAGTAAGATGAGTGTGCCCTCCCTTTCCACAGAAGGAACATACGGCTGGCAACTCCTGGTGGTGGTATCGATGTTGGTATGCTGGTACCAGTGAGTGATGTCGAGGTGGAAAGCCTGACACGGGTGCATGGTGCCACTTACGACCCTCAGTTTTGGATGCAATCCTCCTGGCTATATGCTCGTGCTTTCGTAATGCCTCTACAGTAGGTCGGGCTCGATATGCTGAATGACTAGATGATTGGTACTGCCTGGCTCCAATCTGCACTCTTTCTACATGCAAGTCCTCAGTTTGAAATACCTCTGGTGTTCCTTGCCTACTACGGTCTATCAATATCTGGATACTCTGCTGGAGAACAAGATCTCGTTATTGTTGTGACCCCATCATATCCTTCATGATCCCTAGAAATGCATGCACTTCGGGATGATCTGATACTACCTCTGCTCGAACTGCTGACTGTACTGGTGATACAGGATGCCCTGACTCTGGCGATGCCTCGACTGGATGATTATTTATCACTGGTACTAACTGATGAGACTCTGGCTGAGCTAGAAACTGACTGCATGGGCACGGCTGGCTGATCAAGATGGACGAACATCACTGCCCTCAGGTCGACTCTCGACTCTGTTCCTGAATGCTGAGACTGATCCTCCAAAACTGTCCTAACAAAAGATTGCTAACCTACAATCGACAGAACCCAAACAAGATGATTGAAAAGATTAAGGAAAGTGCCCCTGAAAGTTAAAAGACACAATAATCAAATCGAAGGAACATGAATGATCAATGATCAAGGCAGATATCAGGTCAAAGGATCAGAGATATAGAATAATACGAAGGATGTCAAAAAAAGGAGAATTGTGACTGAGATATCTAAATATCAGTAACCCTCACATATCTGATAAATCAGACCTGCATGGGCCACCACTAAAACCTATGTCACATCCCAGAACCAGAATACTAGCAAGTGAAGATGGACCAAGCCAGCTACGTAATACCAAAGTACTCCAGTACTCTAAAATAACGTATAATCTGTCAAGACATGAGGGTTACTACTACAAGTCAACAGTCAATCCTAGGCCAAGAAATCCTAGGTATCTCAAGCACATGCAAATATGCAAAGTACAAAAAGTATGATCATCAGACATAAAATAGTAAATCGTCCCAAACTATATATACATGGATGATCATGAAGCTAGTAATACAAAGTGAAGAACTAGCAAGAGTAATAGTCATACATGATAAGCTTTAGCTATAGTCTAGAATACACAAATCATGTTTAGGCCCGTAGGCTAAATGTCAAGATCCAAACTACGAGCTAAACATGTGCTCGGAGGCTAAATGCCACAAAAGAATAGTGTACATAACTAGTGGAAGAATGAAATAGAAACCTACTAAGGTACTCTGGTGCTCCGGGTAGTCACCGTCGAGTAGATGGTACAGAAGATCCTTTGGGCTCCTCTATCAATCTGGCCAAACAAAACCAATGGGATCAGACCCCAAATAGCAAGTACACAAAGGAAGACAAAGCTATGAACTAAAACCAGTAATAACTAACATAGCAACGGTTATAGACATAAATAAGTAAATGCTGGTCGAGACTCGTGCACTACCAATGCACTCATCCCAAGAATAGAAAGACAATAAGTAAAGCAATAGGGAGCATAAAGTAATTAACGTGTGACAAAATATAAAGTGTGGACATGTAAGGTAAATGGAAGCATGTGAATGCGTAAGACAAACTGGACATGTGAGCGTGTGAGATATCTGAACATGTGAGCATGGAAGACAACGGGGACATATGAACATGTAAGGCAACCGGGCTATGTAAACATGTAAGGTAACTGGGACATGTGGGCATGTTAGAACATATAGAACGACAAATGATAAGATGACTTATGAACTATTCCGGAACCCAAATTAGAATACGTAAACCAGATAAAGACTGGGGTTGTAACCCTTCTCCTGAACAGAACATAGTCTCTAATTATTTGCCGACAAAAGTAAAGCATAAACAATAATATACTGAAATAAACAAATTTGGACACTGCCTAGACAAAACTAGACTAGACTATACTCCATACAATAATCACGGCCAAGCAATGAGTACGACTTTATACATTAGCTAACTAGGGTTATCACAATCCTAATTACTAACATATGCACTTTTGAGAAATCCAATCCAGTTACCTGCCCTGCAGACTACCCGACTTATCCAGGCCAAAAGAAAAAGAAAGTAAAGGTGGATACATATCGCCCAAGAGACAAATGTATCCAAGATCTAATAGTGGGTACATCGTACAGGAGACAAATGTACCCTATAGACATATAATAGTGGATACATCGCCCAGAAGACAAATGTACCCTATAGACATATACAAGGTGCAACACTCGGTGGTGCACTAGAAGTGTGCTCATCATGACAGATAGCTCCAAATCCATTCAGGTTGGGGCCGGGACAAAGGGTTTGCAGGCAACTGAAAAATTATCCCCTCCGAATGCATCTAGGTAATCAAGCTATTTGTTTAGTCTTTAACATTTTTTTGTTGGATTCTAGGTGTAGCATTTCGCATAATCTATCCTAGACATGATATGCAAGATTGGACAATACAAGAAAGTGCACTATAACAAGCCACAACAAGAAAATATAGTAAGCTGGAAGCTAGGAGTGCGCTACGATCCACTATAGAGAAAATAGGGAGTACGTCATGACAGGCCACTATCATGTAAGTAAGAAAAGACATGTGCAAGAGTGCACCACAACGGGTCACGATCTAGTAAGCAAAGAAGACATGTAACATGAGTGCCCTACGACGGGCCACTATCTAGTAAACAAAGAAGACATATAACATGAATGCGCCAAGACGGGCCATATGAAAGATATTCTAGAAATAACATAGACTACAAAGTATAATAAATTCGGGAAGGCATGATAATACATATCATAGCATATAAGAAAGAATCGAAAGGAAAGACATATCATGGCATGTGAGAAGGAATAAATAAAAGTAAGTACATGACATAGAATAATAATTGAACATGTGCTGGTGTCAAGTGTATATAGGTTGTAAAATTATTATCGAACTATGCAAGATCATTGAGATGAGATCATGTTGTCATATTTAAGTTAAGTTCAATATTAACAAGTTATCAAGTTGGGTCGTCGCATTTTAGGTAAAATATAGAAAACATGTAAAGAAGATCAAAAACTGTAATTGAAATTATCAATTGCATATAAACTCCGATTAAAGTAAAACAAGAAGATTTTTGAAGCCAAGACAAAGATTTACAACTTTCATGTTTTGAGTTTTCAAGATTCTAGCTACAAAACAGCTTAAATAAACAAAAATAGCCATTCAAGGCAAACTGCGCACAGGCACAATGCGCGCGAGCAAAACTTCCTACGGCGCAAGGAGCGCGCATGCACGGTGCATGGCCTACGCACAAAATGCACTGCGTGTACGGGCAAAACCGTACACGGTGCAAGGTGCGTGCAAGTACGGTGCGCGGCAGATAACCGTTCGGCCGTACGACGTGCAAGTTATGCTGCACGTGCGAACAAAAATGCCCACGGCGTAAGGTGCGCGCAAGCACGGCGCACGGGCGCACGACAAAAAATCCCGTAGGCTCACGGCGCGCAAGTTGCGCTGCACGCGTGGGCAAAAATGCCCATGGCGCAAGGTACGCACGGGGCAAAAATACTGCGTGCGGCACTGTTCATCGTCCCGACAGCACCAAAAGGTATGGGGAACCCATGAACACGAAAAATAGCATAAGTAACTCAAAATAAATCGAAATCAAGTAGTTCAAAAGCCAAAATTGGGTAGAATAAAATTTCCTACGACATAGACCCTTAGTTTTCAAAAATTACAAAGTTTAACAGATCAAAACTAAAAAAAATTACAAACTTAGATCTACAATAATGTAACCATCAAAACCAAAAACTTTAAGTTCTAAAGAGGCTTAGAATCATACAAAGAAGAGAATAGAACAAATAAAATGGTAAGATAATAATGTTCAAGATTTGGTAAGATGTACTTGCCTAAGTTGGTGGAGGAGTAAGTGAAGAAGAAGATGAGGAAATAAAATGAGAAGTAATGAAGAGAAAGAGAAATTGGTTTATATACCAACCCTCTCATCTAAAACCAACCCAAACCAAGGCTTGCCAAGTTGAACCAAACAAAATTAAACCAAGTCAAAATTAAACCAAGACAAGGCTATGAAAGACAAGTCAAAACACGGGTCACAAGAGAAATATCAGAATTTCGTACACGTATACTGAAAATACTTATAACGGAAAACGGGAGTGACAGACATGCCGTCGATATACACTGGTATACTGGCGGTATGTCGGTCAAGGAAAAAATCTATAAGTTAGAAATTTTTTGAAGCGTTCTGAGAACCAAGAAAATACGAAATACAGTACAAAAATACATATTCGTATATAAATACCGATAATGTGAGATGATTCTCACAGAGAGCCGCATCAATATAAAAGTCCTGCAATGCGGTTGGAATCGTTGTGGCTCGAGATTGATTCTCACAGAGAGCCGCATCAATATAAAAGTCCTGCAATGCGGTTGGAATCGTTGTGGCTCGAGAATACCTTTGTGGTTGTGGTGGAGACGGTTGTGGAGGCTGTAAAGATGATGGAAAAGGATCAAAAGATGTGTCAAAGATGGATTAGTGTTAGAGGACATAGGGATTTATGTTCATGTTAGAAGGCGTGAGCGGAGAAAAAACTTGATCTGAGGATGTGGTTGATTTGGAAGTAATATCAGGAGAGTGACGATCAACAGAAGATGGAATATTTTGAGGAGAGATTGTAAGAGTTGATTTGTGCTTGGAATTGATGAGAGATTGTAGGAGTTAAAATTGGAGGGATATCTAAATGTGGTAAATTGGAAAAAGAAGGAAACAAAGCAGTGTTATGTTATAAATTAAAATCAGAATTTGGTTTAAAAGGAAACACACTCTCAAAGAGAGTCATATCCCTCGAAACTAGGATTTTCTTGGTTGTTAACTTATAAACATTATTACCCTTTTTGGCCATGTGGGTAGCCAAGAAAAATGCACTCTATTGACCTAGGATCAAATTTGTTAGGACGGATTGGATGTGTAGACACAAAACATTAACAACCAAAAACCTTTAAATGAGAATGACTTTGTTCCTTATAAAAAAGTTTTTCATATGGTGTTTTTTTCTGAAGAATTGGAGACGGTATGCTATTTATTAAGTAAGCCACAGTGAGTAGGGCATCTCCCCAAAAATGTTTTGGTAGATTTTCTTAAAAAGGGAGAGCTCTAGCTATATTTAACAAATGCCGATGTTTGCGCTTAGCGACACCATTTTGTGTGGTGTGTTGACGCAACTAGTTTGGTGGATGATACCTTTAGATGAATAAAATTGGAGAATCTTAAATTTTGGACCATTATCACTCCTTAAGACCTTAAGATCTTGACACCTTTACCAAATTGATTATCGACTAAGTGAATAAAATGAATGAGTAGAGTGTTCTTCAGATTTGTGTTTCATCAAATATAGCCATGTGCTTCGTGAATGGTCATCGACAATGGTTAAAAAATATTGTGCACCAGAAAAAGATGGAACGTGATAACCACCTGAGATACAATGTGAACTAAATCAAAACAAGATGCACTACAAGTAGTGCTTAATGGAAAAGGTTGTCTAGTGAGTTTTGCTAAAGGACAAATAAAGAAAGTGCTTGTATCACTAGCTTTATTGGCAAGGAATGGAAACAAGGAAGATGCTTTATTTGAAGGGTGACCAAGTCATTGATGTCAAAAACTGTCTGTGTTAGTGTGTATAATATTGCTTATGTTCCTTTCTTTGATTTATTGAGGTAGTAGAGTCCATCTTTCTCAGTACCCGTCCCAATCATCTTTCCCGATCGTAGGTCATGTATGACACAAATTTGTCTAAGAAAGATAGCAATATAGAATGAATCGAATGCTAGCTGATCATAGAAATCAAGTTGAGATAGAATAATGGAACGCAAAGGACATTATGAAGAACAAAATGGGAAGAGAAAGCTCATGTGACAATATGAGTAACATGTGTTGGGGTTCCAGCAAGAAGCTTAACCCAATGGTTTTGGACTGATTTTAGTGAGGTAAGCAAAATAGGGTTACAAACAGTAGTCACTTGCACCACTATCCAATATCCATATTGTCTCTTTACTACTTTTTGCAAGATTAAATGCTTCACCTGAGAGTTTCTCATAACTTGGAACATTACAGACAAGGTTTGCTGAGGCGGACTTTGTTTTGACAAAAGTGTTACAACGGTTCCATTGTTGTTTCTCATTAGGGTTGCGAGTCAGCATTTTGAGGGTTCCATCTACAAAGCCCTTCTGATTCTTGATAGAAAGTGCCATGCTCATTGACTGCACCCACGTTATACAATTTTCTTCCATCAACCGTTGTGAAATAAGGACAGCGTCCGGTTGATCCGAGTGATGGAAAATAGTTGATGATTGGAGTTCTCTCATGTTTGTGAGGTCTTGGAAGAGTTTAAGCCATTATTTTGTTCAAGGAGCTTTTGTTCTTCGTCACCATCCATGAGGAATTTTGGTTGTATAGATTTTTAGGTTCTCAAAAGTGAATGCTCTGATACCATGAAGAGAATGGAATACACTTTCATACCTACGTCCTCCAAAAGCTCTATTTTTTCGATTAAGAATAATGGGATTGCAATTACAATCTCACTCAATTGTGGTTAACAATGACTCTCGTAGATTCACTCAAGAACATCATAATATTCTTTACTCTCATACAAGAAGGAACATGCTTTCTCACTCACTTTAGGTGGATCACTTGTTGCTCCTCCATATCAACTCATCCTCCATTGAGGGATAACCTTGATACCACATTAGGCATATAAAATATTGTTATTCCAACCTCCTTATATAGCTTCATGAGGTAGATATGCTTCCCCTTCGAGATTGCACCATCCAAGGTTCATTAAGCTTGGGAACTCCAAAAGATAATAAATCTTCTCCAAGATTCATTGATCTTGGAAACTCCAAAAGATTGCATATTCAATCCTCCACTCATGGAGGGAAGTTACATAAATGTGTGTTGCTCTTTCGACTACAGAAGCAGAATATATCGCAGATAGAGAAGCATTCAAGGAACTACTGTGGATAAAAAGATTCCTATAGGACTTTAGTCAATTTAGAACAATAAGAATATGTCCTTTACTATAATAGCCAGAGTGCTATTCGTTAGAGCAAGAATTCGCATTTTGACTCAAAGTCAACGCATATTGATGTGAGATATCATTAGATTTGTAACGTGGTGGAAACCAAGCAACTTCAGATCGAGAAGATTCATACCAATGACAATGGCTCAGACATGATGACCAAGACTTTATCGAAAGACAGGCGCATCTTTTATAAAAGAATAGCTGGTATAAAGGAACCTTTCCACTTATGCCGAAATGGAAAATTTTGATAGGTGATCCCTCCATAAGTGGAGAAAAAGTGTATTGTTCCCAAGGTTCATTCACCTTGGGGAACGACCTTTGTCTTTTGGAGTTCCCACGGTTAATGAACCTTGGATGAAATAATCTTAGAGGAGAAGCTACCATCCTCATGAGGATATATAATAAGGTTATTGGGGATGTGATTTGGTGCTCCTTTTGCTCCTTGTTGTGTTTCTCCTTGCTCGTGGTGTTCGAACGGTACTTCTTCCTCGGGTGCTTCTTCACCAAAATGTGTCACACTTTTGTATGAGAGTTGGTGAGCCTCTTGAGTGAACCAAGAGAGAGATTGTAACTTATTGTTAGAAATAATTCAAACAATTCTTTAATGTTTGGACCATTCAGTTGTTGTTGCTAAAGAATAGGTTTATTTGAATATTTCCTTTCTTTGTAACTGTTGAAGGAAGGCCTATATAAGGATGTTGCTTTGTTCACATTTAATACACAAGTTTTTCAATTCAAAAACATTACATTGTTCTTCCTTAGCTTTCTTCTCTCTTAAAGACTAATTGTATGGGCCATTTCCTTCACTACATAGTAGCAGCTATTGTAGTGATCCTTCTAGCATTTTCCAATATTTTGGTATCAGAGCACCGGGTTCGTTGTTGAAGCTAGGAGCAAGAAGTTCATCGTAGAAATCTTGCTCACATAAGTTAGTTTAGTAAGTTGGTACATTTGTTTTGTGCATTTGTTATTTGGTTTTAGTTTTGTAAGAAGCTAGAAGCACGATGAATTTTGGAAATGGGTTTAATCTCTTTCAAAATTTGATTCTCGTATTTAATGGAGAGAATTATGATTTTTGGAGTATTAAAATGAGAACTCTTTTTTATTTTATAAGATCTTTGGGAATTTGTTGAGAATGGTTATGCATATACATATACGGCTACAGAAATGAAGGAACTTCGGAAGAAAGATGCGAAGGCACTACTCATACTACAACAAGCCGTGAAGGACTCTATTTTTCCAAGAATTGCTAACGCTGTCAAGTCAAACGACGCATGGATAATTTTGAAGCAAAAATATAAAGATGATGGTAAGGTAAAATATATCAAGCTTCAGAATCTTAGAAGTGAGTTTGAGAACCTATTTATGAAGGACACAGACACAATTGATGATTATTGTACCAAAGCTTCTACTATTGTTAATCAGCTAAGAACCCTTGGTAAAGAGCTTAATGGTAACAAGGTAGTAGAAAAGGTTTTGAGAACTCTTGTTCCTAGGTTTGATCATATGGTAGCTATAATAGAGGAATCAAAAGATTTACCTACTTATTCTTTTAGTACACTAACAAGTTCTCTTCTAGACATGAACAAAGATTGAACAAGATAATAGAAAAGAGCATTGAACAAACAAGAGTTGAAAACTCAGGAACACATCGAGGAAGAGGTGGATACCGTGGTCGAGGAAGTGACCGAGGTCGAGGCCGAGGCAGATAGAATCATAATGATCAAGGAGACTCAAATAACTACAAAGGTAAAGGAGACTCGACCAATTGGAAAGATAACTACAACTCAAATATCCAATGTCATTATTGTAACAAAAATGATCATATTGAGCGATATTGTTGGAAAAAAGAGAAAAATCAAGCCAACACAGCTGAAGAAATAAATGAAGATGTTAATCTTTTTGTGACTTGTCTTATTGCTAAAGAAAACACTAATGATATATGGTTGTTGATAGTGGTTGTAGTAATCATATGATAGGTATGAAAGGCGTCTTTAAAAACATCGATGAATCGGTGAAACTAAAAATACAACGTGGATATGGAAAACAGGTTCAAGTAGAAGGAAAATGTGTCAATACAATGAGAACTAAATCAGGTATTAAAAAGCAAATTCACGATGTTCTTTATATTCCTGGCTTAGCTCACAATCATTTAAGTATTCGACAAGTAGGTCAAAAGGGCTATTCAATTAAGTTTTTGAATGACACATTCGTGATCCCAAGTCTAGTAGGATTATTATAGTAAAGATGACAACTAATAAGTTGTTTTCACTCAATTTTTTTTATCTTGATGATCATGCTTTATATGTCAATATTAACAATGATTCTTGGTTGTGGCATTTGTATTATGGATACTTGTATTTTAGTGGTTTAAAGTTATTGATTCAGAAAAAAAAATAGTAGATGGCTTACCTTGCATTGAGAATGTAGATAGTATATGTGAAGGATGTGTAGGAACCCTAGATAGGGGTGAATAGTGTCAAGCTAACAAATCAAGCACTTAGCACAAGCTAATGGACAATTTAAATATATAAGTACAAGAGAAGAAGCAAAATAATATCGACACCCGATGTATCCTGGTATCCTCCTAAGGGGCACTCTAGTCCCGAAACTCTCTCCGAATTTAATCCACTATTATCGTAAATAGTACAACGTAAGTTTTCATACGAAGGCTCACCGACTTCTTACACGAGAGCTTTAGTCTGAAGGCCTCTCCGACTTCAACCGAGAGTTTCGATCCGAAGACTCTCCAACTTCAACCGAGAGTTTGGATACGAAGACTCTCCAACTTCAACCGAGAGTTTGGATACGAAGACTCTCCAACTTCAACCTTTCACAATAGGTTTTGATCTCCTTATACAACAAGATGAAGATCTCACTTTTCAAATCAATAATTCTAACATAATTTTTGGATGGCAAATGAAAGCTTTGTAGAGTTGTTTGTGGATTGGCTTTGGTGGTTTAGAAATTTTTAAGCTTAAAGCATCAACCTTGAATGAAGGGGTTCAAGGCTATTTATAACCAAAGTATTGAAAAGAGCTCAAAGGCAACTTTTCTGTCAGCGATCGGTATACTGTCGGTACAAACCGGTACACCGTCAGAATACCGGTCTGGAATTGCAACGACTAGACATATAGCCGTTGGGATCATTAAATGTTCAAAATTTGACCGTTGGATTTTTAACGTTACTGAATCGATATACCGTCGGTATAGATCGGTATACCGTCGGTATAGACCGGTATACCGTCGATATGTCGATTTTCATCTGAAAATGATCATGGGCTAATTTCTACCCTAGCTTTCGATTTTGCCATCCATTTCTTGTGTTTATAATTATTCCTAAGACTCATTAAAGACTCCAGATATACTGTAGCAGGTGCAGGCTTCTTCAGAGTCTTTAAATGATGATGGCATGGCATGGCTTCTTTCCTTGATAGATGTTGGCTTCTTCCTTGACGGCAGCTGTCCAAAGATATCCAGTTAGTGAAAACTGAATACCTTTCGGGGGCTTCGCCCCTGAACCCCCACGGGGTGTGCTACCCCTTCGACCCCCATCCGCTAACCGAGCAGTGGAACCCCCGAGTGCGTGGCTCCGGAGATATCGTCGGACGGTTCAAAGAAATCTTATGGCATCCGTCGTCTTTGGCCCACCATGATTTCTTCATTGCATATGTCCATATTGATCTTTCTTATTATTTTTCTGCCTGTACATGTTAGACGAACAAAGCAATATACATGTAGCAAATATGATAAGATAAAACATGGTAGGACAATTCTAAGTTTAAGTATAAGAGCTATAGTGATAGCATAAATATTAGTGATATCATAATGTTAAACTTAATTGAATAACCATAATCAAAACATACTTTTGATTTTGGTAACTCAATTAAATTTAAGATATATATAATAAAAACTCATATCACTAATATGTAAAATAATAAGCACATATCACCAAAGGTATAAGTATAAGTAGAAATGCCATAGTGATAGTATGAAGATTAATGATAATAAAATGCTAAACTTAACAGATTAACCATATTCAAAAATAACATACAATCATTGGGCCAATAGGATGCATCTATGGCAAGCAACATAGAGCATCATTTCTTGTTAAGTCGGGGTGGAGAGCTAGATTGCCACTCCAGTTGATTCATGCTGATATTTGTGGTCCAATGAGAACACCTTCATTAGGCGGCTGTAAGTATTTTCTTTTATTCATTGATGACTTTAGTAGAATGAGTTGGATCTATTTTCTAAAGTACAAATCAAAGGTATTTTCTAAATTTCAAATATTTATATCTTATGTTGAGAAGTAAAGTGGTTACTTTACAAAAACTTTGAGAACATATCGTGGGAGAGAATTTCTATCCAAAGAATTTAAATCTTTTTGTCAAGCTAATGGCATACATAGGCATTTGACTGCAAGCTACACATCAGAGCAAAATGGATCGCGAAACAAAAAAAAATAGGACCATAGTTGAGATGGCTAGAAGTATGTTAAAGGGCAAGCATCTTCCAAATGAGTTCTGGACGAAAGCAGTACAAACTTCAGTCTTCCTTTTAAATAGATCTCCTACAAAAGCAGTACAGAATCGAACTCCTTTAAAAGCATGGTCTGGTAAGAAATCCAATTTAAGTTACTTTAAAGTTTTTGGTTCACTTGCATACGCTCATGTCAATTCTCAGAAACGACATAAGCTGGATGAGAAAAGTGTCAAATGCATTTTTATTGGATATAGTGATGAAACTAAAGGTATCGATAATCCTATATCTAAGGAATTGATAATTAGTAGAGATGTTATATTTGACGAAAACAATTTTTGGAAGTGGGTTGAAAATGATCACGTTGATATGCAATATGAAGAGGGAGAGATGACTCGCTCCCTAGAAGAAGACGTGAATGAATTAGAGTCACCTGTTGCACCTCCAACACAAGGTACCACAAGCTGTCCCATAACTCCAGAATCTGAAACCCCGCCAAGAAAGGTAAGATCCTTAATAAACATATATGAATCTTAGAGCTTTGCTTCAACAGCTGCAGAACCTACTTCTTATGAAGAGACAGCTCAAACTGTAGAATGGAATCATTCTAGAGAAGAGAAAATTGCATATATTGAAAGAAATCATACATGAGAGTTGGTAGATTTGCCATAAGATAAAAAAACAAATTGTCTGACGTAGATCTTCAAAACAAAGCTAAATGCTGATGGCAGCATACATAAGTACAAGGCGAGGCTTGTTGCTAAAGGGTATGCTTAGCAACCAGATATAGATTTCTATGAAACATTTTCACCTGTTGCTAGATTAGAAACCGTTAGGATTATTTTGGCAGTTGCTGCACAAATAAAATGGCTTCTTTATCAGTTTGATGTTAAATCTGATTTTTTGAATGGTGATTTGTTAGAAGTGGTATTTGTTAATCAGCCAAAAGGATTTGATGTGCAAGGAAAAGTGAAAAAAGTCTATAAGCTAAAGAAAGCGCTTTATGGACTAAAACAAGCAAGAAGAGCTTGGTATATCAAAATACACAGATATTTTTGTCAACATGGTTTTCAAAGAAGCCATAATGAACCAATGTTGTATTTGAAAAAAATGGTAAGGATATTCTCTTTGTATGTCTTTATGTTGATGACATAATTTATACTGGGTCTTCAAAGACCATGATTGATGAATTCAAAACGCAAATGATGCATGAATTTGAAATGACTAACTTAGGTTTTTTACACTACTTCTTGGGTTTGAAAATTAAGCAAACCAAAGAATACATATTCCTATCACAAGAAAAGTACACATGATCTTCTAAAAAAGTTTCAAGTAACGAATTACAAGGTTTCTAACACACCAATGAATGCTTATGATAAGTTATGACTTGCAGATGGAACTGAAGATGTAGATCCCAAATATTTTCAAAGCATCGTTGGTGGACTTATGTACTTGACTCATAGTCGTCTCGACATTATGTTCTTTGTCAGTTTGGTATCGAGGTTTATGCACAGGCCTATAAAATATCATCTTGGTGCTGCTAAATGGATTTTATGATATATTTGTGGAACCGTAGGTCACACATAACTAACTTTAATTTGAATGGCTATTGTGACTGTGCAGGCTCAATGGACGATTTAAAAAATTATACTACTGGATTTTTGTTCAATCTTGAATCTAGAACTGTTTGTTGGATGTCAAAGAAGCAAGACACAACAGCACTATCTTCATCAGAAGCAGAGTACATTGCAACATCTTCAACCGTTTGTCAAGCAATTTGGATGTGAAGGATTCTAGAAGATTTGGACTTTCACCAAGCTGGAGCATCTACAATTTACTGCGACAACAAATCAATAATTGCAATGTCTAAAAATTCAGTACATCAAGGAAGAACCAAGCACAAGCATAGAGACTCATCATCACTTCATTCGCGAGATGGTACACAAAGGAGAAGTTGAGTTGAAGTACTGTAATACCAATGACCAAGTAGGTGACACATTCACAAAGGCTCTGACGGAGGACAAGTTTAATAAGTTTAGAATTGCAATGGGTGTAGTAAGATATGTTTGAATTAGGGAGACATGTTAGAAATAATTCAAACAGTTCTTTACTGTTTGAACCATTCATTTGATGATGCTAAAGAATATGTTTATTTGAATATTTCCTTTCTTTGTAAACGTTGAAGGAAGGCCTACATAAGGTTGTTGCTTTGTTCACATTCAATACACAAGTTTTTCAATACAAAAACAATGCACATTTCTTCCTTAGCTTTCTTCTCTCTTAAAGACTAATTGTCTGGGCCATTTCCTTCACTACATAGCAGTAGCTATCGTAGTGATCATTCTAGCATTTTCCAACACTATTCTTAGTGGAGAAAGAAAAGAACTATAGTTGTCCGAGGTCGTAGGCACATTGTCGAACCTCGTTAATTCTTTTGTGTTCTATTTTGCTCACTTGACAATCGGTAGCTTCCGTATTCTGCGTAAGAGCTCGATTGCAAGATATTGCTTTTGCTCTGTGTGTAGAAGGATCATCTCCATCCCTAAAAAAAAAAGAAAAAAAAAAGAAGATATTGCTTCTGCACTGTGTGTAGAAGGATCATCTCCATCCCTAACAGTGACATTGCTTCTGCACTGTGTGTGTGAAGGTCGTCTCCATCCCCAACGGTTAGTACTGGAATTTGTGCTTCAGATGGTACCTACCTAGTGTTACGATGAACTAGGCAACAACTTGGAAATTAAGTTCATGTCAAGGTGGCAATTAGATGCACGTAACTTGTTCATTCTAGTGGAGAAAGTGATAGATTGCGATGACTACGCCTTTTAAATTAAAGCAAATACCGGTGGAGGGAGGGAGTACCTTTAGGATTTAGGCTTGGTTTTGGATTGATGCCGCTCTTAAAGTTAAGAGCCCGCCAAATATAAGAACAATGGAATCTTTCAAACCTTCTCCATATAACATAAATAATGGTCCTCCATAAGAAACTACTACCACGCTTGGAGCATACTAAGACTAACATCGATCTAATATCCTGACCTGGTTAAATCAGCCCCATTGTTATTGACAAATGCAAGGTTTTTCATATTTCCATTTAAATTTCTTTGTTTAGTTTTCTCCATCAGCGGTCACCATTCTAGTTTGTCTTGTTAATTAGCTTTTTTCCCCTAGTTGTTTATTGACTAGATCATAGCAAGTGGTAGACTAGCAAGTGCCAAATGAATGTGTGCCCTCTCATCTTATCTATAAATTTGTAATGTTTCGGCATGGAAGTTCGTATTGATCGTCACAAAAATCGAAAGACCTAGTACCAGTAGTAGCAAAGCTTGAGAGGGAAGATGGCAGCTCTAACAGTGGGCAATGTAACGAAGCTCCTACTGATTCTTGCCTTACTTTTTGGTGTGTCCCGAATGATTATGGCATTTGATAGCGAGTGTTGCCCAGAGTTCGATAACCATAAACCGTGTTGCTTTCCTTACTAAGGACTTCAATTCTCTGCTGATGATCAATAAGACTTTGCAGGCTACTATCTACGTACGGTACTCTGTACTAGTTTCCTGTCAATGGTTTGAACTTTGAACTCAATAATTACATCATTCTGCTTGGTGTTGTGTGTGCATTGTCTAATTTCAGTTTGCTCAGCTTTTAATTTGCTGTCCGTTTACCTAAAAGTAATATTTGAGTGTGATATTTTTATCCCCCGTTCAATTGTCAGTGACTCGTTATTGATCCGGTTTCTTTTTATGTTAGTCTATGTGGTGTAATTCTTCTACGTAAAAGTACTTTTGTTTTAACATAGGAATTAATGGTCATTTATTGGTTCTAAGTGTTGTGCATGCAGACCCGAGGTCCTCATGGCCTGGCCAGCAGCCATCAGTAGCCGAATGGACCACACGTTTGAGTTCATGGTGATCGAGTGAAACATTTATCTTCTGATTAATTTTGGGATCAAGGGCGAGAAGGCTTCTTGTTTACGTTAGTCTAAGTTAAGCTTTTTACTGTACGAAGTTCTCTAGCTTATGTTGATCACTGTCTACTAAGCTGGATGTTAATTAATAGGATGACAAGGGATGGTGGAGTAATTAGTGTGGAATTACTAATTTTGCACAGTGTCATCTAGCAGATCAAGAAGTTTGTTCTTCTGGTAAATAGTATTTGTCATCTAGCAGATCAAGAAGTGTGGAACTCAAAACTTAGCCATTATGACATAGTATTTGTTCCTGTCATGGGTTATGGGTTAGCCAAGGACAATTGGTGTATGAACCAGGCTATGAGTGATGATTTACTACTAGTCTACCAGCACCAGTCTGATGTAGCCAGGATTTTTATATGGGGGCATGCACGACACATCATTTGATTGTTCTGTTCTTAGGCAGCGATGTAAAACTTCTTGTTGTACCTTTCTTGATTTTTCAGGTAAAATTTTAGGGATGAATCTGTAGATATAAGGCTCCATCTCACTACAAGCCGCTAATGAATTATAAGAGGGCAAACTTCCAATTCCAGTAAATATATGTTCGAGTAAAATAAGTGAACTACTTCTTCTGTTTCGATTATTTTGTGTTAGATTTTAGAAGGGGATGGCTATTAGATGTGATCAATAGAATCTCTACAGTATATGCATTCTTTTAATTTCAACGAAGTTATGATTGTAGATTTATATATGTAAAAAAATAATAATAAAAATAAAAAAATAAAAATAAAAAATCCTAATGCTACTACACCCTGGCTGCTCATGGGGGAGGGAGCTTAGTCAAGAATTGATTGCACAAGGGTAAAGAAGAATTTTATTTTACTATCATTTCTTAATATGCTGAAAAATGCTATAGATAATCTTTTTGAAGTGTTCTCGACTATTTTAAGGGTTGATATTCTCTCTTGTGAAGTATATACGGGGAGCAAATTATAATTAAAAATGTTAATTGGATTAGAATTAATGATTTGTTTGATGTACATGTGATCATAGCTTCCATTTTTAGAATCTACACCAGTAGGAGCTCAAGCAATGGGTCCTCTCCAGTCCGCAGGACATGTAATGATCCAACCAGTACCTATGCAGAATGCAGATACCAATGCATCCACCAGTCAATCACCTTAACTGCCAATTGTCGTTGCTATGTTTTATTTAGAGAGGAATATCATAGCAGTAGACTAATGTAATCTGCAGTATGGACTCAAAACATTTTGTGAAGTTGACATTAGGTGAAGTGAAGTAAACTAATGTGCTGTATGGACAAGTTGACATTTTGTAATCTGCAGTATGAACTGCAGTATGCATTTTGGTTAAGTGAAGTTGACATTTTGTAATCTGCAGTATGAACTGCAGTATGCATTTTGGTTAATGTGCTGTATGGACTCAAAACATTATGTGAAGTGAAGTGGACATTTTGTAATCTTTCTTTATAGAAGTATTTTGGATATGTGAAGTGAAGTATTCTGGATATGCATTTTGGCTAATGTGAAGTATTCTGGATATGTGAACTGAAGTTTCTTTATGTGAAGTATTCTGGATATGCACTAATATGAAGTATTCTGGATATGTGAAGTGAAGTTTCTGTATTTTGCTATGTATTCTGGATATGTGAAGTGAAGTTTCTTTATGTGAAGTTGACATTTTGTAATCTTTCATTTTGTGAAGTTTCTTATGTGAAGTAATCTGCAGTATGCACTAATGTGAAGTATTCTGGATATGTGAAGTGAAGTTTCTTATGGTTAAGTGAAGTTTCTTTATGTGAAGTTCATTTGTGAAGTTTTGTAATCTGACATATGTGAAGTATTCTGGATAGCATTTTGTGAAGTTCATTTTGGTGAGAAGTTAGTGTTCAATTGTTCAATTCACCTGTACACTGGAATTTCAAAGTTAGTGTTCACTACAATTTCAGATTACAACTTCACATAGCAAATAGCAAAATACTACATTTCAGATTACATAGCAAAATACAATATTTCAGATTACATAGCAAAATACAACACTTTCAGATTTCATAGCAAAATACTATCATTTAAGATTACAACTTCACATAGCAAATTTTTTTCCAAAATTTCTACATAACTCTTCTAAATTAGTGTTCACTACAATTTGAACTGGAATTTCAGAGCTAGTGTCAATAGCCGTAGCCTCATTCAACCATTGGAATGCATTGTTGCACTTCAGGCATTGCAAGAATCTTCTACCCTTGCTGTGACTCCTCTTTGACATTAAGATGACTCTCCTTCCTCCACAGTTTGGATTAGGGCAAGTGGTTTCTTGCCAGGGACAATTTCTCTTCCAATAACCTAGGTCACCACATTTGAAACAACCTCCCCTTTGAGTTGTTGAACTTGAAGCTCCGAAGCTTGAACCCAAAATTGCCACATCCAGCCATTGAAAATCCGAGCATAGGGGGCACTTCAAAAATTTGCGGCCGGGATTTGCTTCTGTATTGGACTTCGAAACATACCTAATTCCCCTGCAACTTCCAATCTTGCACGGTGAGCTCAAAAAATAACACTCGTCTACTACGTGGGTGTTCATCGAGCATATTTGACATTTGTCCTAATCAAAAGAGAAAATTCCACGATTTGAGACAAACAAAACACAAAAATAAAAGCTTTCCTATATTAAAGGAAAAAAACAAAATCAATTTAACTTTACCTGGGTTGCAGCGTCGGCCATGAGAGTTTGAGTTGGGAAAGCTTCGAATTTTCGATGGGAAGAGAGATTTGGGGGTTAGGTCATAGAAAGAGAAGATAACGTGATCTGCTAATGTAGGAAACAAAAAAAGGGTACTATAGGTATTTCAAAGCTTATTTTAAACATCTCATAACTTCTCTGAACAAAGGAGGGTAGTTTGGTCAAAAATTATACCACAAAGCGGTCCACCGTTAATCTTGAACGGAAGTGGGGGGTTTTATACATTATTGTAAAAGAGTGGGGTGCACCGTGAAAATGGTAAAATAAAGTGGGGTGCCACTCAAAATTTCTCTTTTATTTATTTATTACTAAATAGTTTAAGTATCAGTAATTAAATTTTATTGTTTTAATTAACTACTATCTAAGTAATTGTTTTTTAGTATTATTATTGAAGTCTTATGAACTATTCTAAGTAACTACTCCACCAAGGTACTGTTTAGGGGTGGGCACGGGTCGGACCGGGCCCAAATTTGATGGACCTGGACCGGACCTGGTACTTAGCGGGTCGGGATGGGACGGGACCAAAAAATATTAGAACCGGACCGGACTCGACCAGCTCGAAACGGATCCAAAACGGGCCGACCCGAGGGTCCAAATGGGTCCCCAAAAAATAGAAGAAAAAAAAAAATCCAAAAACTATTACACTAAACAATTACATATTCTATTATCTATAAGAATAAAACATGTCCAATATCTACCCAAAATTCTAGATTTTGTTTACTAAATAATAGCATCTTCTATTATCTATTGACTATAATAACAATAAAAATTCAAAATTTGATAACAAAAAATATAAACCCCTAGAAATGGGTCGGACCGGGACCCTGTTTGTTTTGAAAATATGACCCGCCCCAACCCGTTAATGTCACATGATCCATCCCGACCCAGCCCGTCTAAATTCTATATATTAGGAACCAACTTGTTTAGACATTTTACGATTCGGGAATGGTCGGAACCGTGGGCCGTGGAACCGTATGCCCACCCCTAGTTCACGTGAATTTCTCTCGGCTTATGTCATGTTCCCTCCATCACTCAACCCAGTTCACTCACTCGAGCCCCTCCCCCTAACAACTCTTTCTTCACTGAAGATATTCCCCTCCCTCACCCAATCAATATATCTCCTCACTCCCTATAGTACTACACATAACAAAACCCTAATGCCCACTACCTGTGTAACACTGACACCCCTCTCCTATTCATCTCCTTCCTAAAACCAACACCTACATCTCCTACGCAATATCTGCCTCCTTCCTTCTCTGAAGCCACCCCCACCACCATAACCATTGCACGACCCACATCCCTCTCCTTCACACGACTGCTCACAACCGTAGTCCCGCGCCTGCCAAAGTGACCCTGACCCCGCGAATGTCAAAATCGACCTTGTCGTGGTCCTCTAGGTCGACGCGACCATCGATTACATCCAAGGACGAGCCAGGATTTTAGTTTACTCCGAACTGAACTGAAAATGTCCTATAGAAAAAACCAACAAAAATTATTTCTTAGAATGTCATCATAATCCAATTGTGTGATCAAATATCATTTTCCAACAAAAGAACTAGTTATCAAATGATGTAGAATGAATTTTACATGTTCCTTAAGACAATTAGAAAAATTCAAAATATCATCTTTATATATAAGATGAGAAATAGAAAAAAAAAACTCTTAGAATAAAGAAAAGAGCTGATCAATATGTTCTTTTTGCTTCTGTTTTACAAAAATCTCCTCCAATTTCTTCTATCCAAGAAAAAAAATCTACCACAAAATGAAGGGAATCACAAGCAAATAAATATTAATAAAAAATAATGATAGAATAATAAATACTAATATAAGGCACTTACTAACGAAATTGGAATCGTTGATCCTTCCGAGAAGCAAAAGCATCCATTGTCGAATTTGTATCTTAACTTGCCAAGATTTCAATGTTTGTTGTATTATATGAGTAGCATTTACAAACCCCAATCGTCCATCCATATAATTACAAAATTAACAACAATGGATAGAGTTGTTATACCTTAGAGGAGAATAAGATTAGAAAATATAGAAAAATAGTCTTTCTTCATATATCAAACACTCAACTAGAATGGTCATTTTATAGGCCTACAATAGAATGTCAAAGGCCAATAGAATGTCAAAGGCCATAAGTTACATATGTTATGAAACCAAGGGTCATGAGTTACATAAGTTATGAAAGACCATCGGACATCCATATTTACAACACTCCCCCTTGGATGTCCAATGGAATATGCCTTATTAAAACCTTGCCAAGAAAAATCCAATGGGATAACTTGAACGAAGGAAAAAGAGTACATATTTATATAAAATGCGTAAGCGTGATAAACTGTCTCATTAAAACCTTGCCAAGAAACCCAGTGGGATAAAAATTTGGTCAAAGAAAAAAGAGTACAGTATGAGAATTATTGATCACGCTTCCCCTGATACTGGTAAGATATCCTTTAGTTGACGCATCCAAATATTCTGAATCATCTTTCTGAATGTTGTGGTTGACAATACTTTCGTGAATAAATCTGCAAAATTATTACTCGATTGTATCTGCTGAACATCAATGTCACCATTCTTCTGGAGCTCGTGAGTGTAGAATTTTTTTGGTGATATATACTTCGTTCTGTCACCTTTGATGTATCCATTTCTGATTTGTGTAATACAAACAGTATTATCTTCATAGAATGTCGTCGGAGTATAACCCACATGATTCTCGGATATGATGAACTATCATTCTCAACCATATGTACTCTCGACTTGCTTCATGCAATTCCATAGAATTTCTGAGTGATTAGAAGAAGTAGCTACTAATGCCTGCTTTACCAACGCCATGATATTCACTACACCAAAACAGTCATTTCCTAACGACTATAAGCGTTCGAAAAAAATTTCCTAACAAACAGTAAAATTTTCCAACAGTTTTTTACCGTTAGGAACACAAATATTTCCACCACTTAAAAACCGTTAGGAGTGCAAATTTTTCCAACACATAAAACCTGTTAGAAAAGCAAATTTTTCCAACAGTAAAAAACCATTAGGAATGAATACAAAATTTTAAAAAAAAATAGCTCTATTGAAATTGAGCTGGCTTTATTGAATCCTCTCAATTATCAACCACTATTCATTATGACAATACAATACTACACCATAAACTGACTCCTACAAAATGAATCTGATACACATGATGAGAGGAAATAGAGATCATATAGATCCTCCAAGCTTCATTTCAGAAAATTTGTTCAAACAAGATGACACCAAAAGAAAAGAACAATACTCAAAAATAACAATATCAGGAAAATGACTACAAATTGTTGCATAACTGCCTATCGAATGAATTATCTCCGATTCATGCTAAGAAGTTCCTAAACATTACTGCAGGGAACATTATTGCAGGAAAGGTAAGGCTCATTTAGCAAATAATCTTCTCACTTAATCAGGGTAAGTTCTATCATTGAATGTAGTGCTTTGCAGCAGCAACATAATGGTAAGAATGTCGACAACAGAGGCCAAGGCAACCTTCAACTCGGTTTCACAATTTTCTTCACCTACAGTAAAAAAGGATAACAAGGTTAAGATCATATTAGGAAGGTGTAAGAATTGCAACAAGTCATATTTAGTTATATCAAAGTTCATAGATAAGCAAAAAGATTATTCTTTAGTCACAAAAGGCCACATGAATACCTTGAGAAATGAGTAACTTAACATGCAAATTTATGATCAAGGAGAAGAAAATCAAGTTGTTGTAACAAAATTGGTAGCTTTTATTAGAAATCGTATGAGTTGGCAACACTTTTTAAAGAAAAGAAAACTCTTCTCCTAGCTCTTCTTGATAAGAACTATAAAGTTGTCTGCATATTCATAGATAGAAACATAACAGGGCGTCACGACTCCGTTTGGTGATGTGCATTGCATTTGAGAAGTTTAAATCCATGAAATAAATATCTGAAGAAAAGGGGATTGCACGGTTACCTCTCTTTCCTGTCTTGCAAGTTCTTCATCTGTATCTTGTATTGTAGTGATTCTCAATGTACTGCTTCATGGCAGCAACCTTCTTCTTTGTCATGTTTGAAGGCCCATCGTCAATCGGACGTGGTTTCTGTGTGTCACCCATCTCCTTACTTTTTGGCTCACAACAATTCAAATTATCTTTACTTCTTATTAATTTCTAAAACCACTTCTGCTTCGATTCCATCTAATAACACCACCACAATTTCCTTACTTTTTCCTTCATACAACCAAATGGAAAGAAAGTAAACCTGA
The DNA here is from genome assembly GCA_029216955.1 of Iris pallida. Taxonomy (NCBI): domain Eukaryota; kingdom Viridiplantae; phylum Streptophyta; class Magnoliopsida; order Asparagales; family Iridaceae; genus Iris; species Iris pallida. The sequence continues at coordinate 4,508,167 of JANAVB010000198.1, read as the reverse complement.
TATTATCAAAATTTTCCCAAACATAAATTAATTGTTCCCAACATGCAGCCACTTTCACCAATAAAATCATTACATCAGAACATAATTGTAATACAATTAATCCACAATTATATCAAAATTCACACACACAAAAAATCACCAATTTTCATCAATAGGATAATTACAATCAAAGATTGCAATTGTGAAAAATCTTATTCGCATGTACATTTATAAAGAAAGTAAAACTATTTTCCCTCAAATGCCCTCCAAACACAAACCAAGTATTCCCAATGTGATAATATTATCCATCAGAAAGACTAAATTCACAACAGAATCACAGTTCTAAGAAAATAAACTCAAATAATGAGAATCAAGATTCACACAAAATATGACCAATCTTGGTAAAAGAGATAAAAACCTTGTCTAATCATTCTCGCATATCTCCCACAAAGAAACTAGACTTTTTTGGTCCAAATGTTACCGTAACATAAACCAATTGTTCACAATGTGTCACATTTTCCATTAACAAAATTAGACTCGCATCAGATCATAATTGTACAAAATGATTTCATACAAAGGATCTTTAAAAGCAAAATAAAAATTACCTAAAACAACTTTTTTCCTTAAAGAATAACCTTTGCGACTATAATCTATATCACATTTTGCTCATGTAACTTGGACACAAGATAGGAAGCATGGGGATTTAGATGACAGTTCTTTAAAGTGAAATCTGAGTAGAACGATGTCATTTGAATTTTGTCCTATTGGTTTATTGAAGTTCCAGGTTTGAGAGTAGGTAGTTTTTTGTATTAAAGTTGACATTAATGGGTAGACCAAAGGGAAATGTGTTAATTAAACAGGCTGATAGTAATGAAAGAAATACACTTCCAGTTACTTCCCACTACTCCAGAACCCAACGGGCAGACATCAGTTCTCCAGACAAAATGACAGAAAGCCCACGTGAATCAATTGAAGTGGATGGAAGAAGGGCCAGTAACCAATAATTTTATCCTAGTTCCATGAACCAAATGCACCCTCACCCTATATTGATCACAATATCACTATTCTCCCAACAATATAAAACTTGGAAGAACATAAAACTCCAAGATCATAAAGTGACACAAAATGCTGACATTTGCTATTACATAAATTATATAACCTATAAGCAAGATCGCCAAACAAGCCTCATAGAGATGATAGACAGCACTCAGATCAAAGAGATCATAATCTCTACACTAAAATATAAAATCATAAATGAGAAACAAAATTAGCATGAAAACACAAAACATAGTATAAAATGAGTTGATCATCATGATTTGATAGTGTTATAAACATCCAACAACAATATATGAATCACTTCTGTCCCTAAAAAGCTAAAGCACCGATGAAGATGATAATTTCTAGGTGACAAAAAGTTTGCATAACAAGTCAGAATATTGTAAGAAGGGTCACTCATCCAAGCTGTTATATAATATTTGCACTAAAAATCAAAATATACTTTTTCCAAAAAAGTAATAAAGAAATGAAGTTCAAATTCCAAGCTGATTAAAAAATGAAAACAAGAAGATGACAATTTCTGTAAGCAAGTTCAATTCCATGCTGATAAATAAATTGTGCACGCAAATGACTTCCCCCGCATAAATGTGACCAAGACACAATTCCAAGATAATAAGCAAAAGAAAACAATGACAAGATAAAAGGGTGTCCCATTGTCACGAGGCTCCCGTTTATGCATGCAGGGCCTGGGGAGGGTCAAGATGTGTGGAGCCTAACCCCCCATATGTATGGAGAGCATGTAGACTCTGTTTCCCTTACTGGAAACAACACCCTCCAGGATATAAACAGCACAAGCCTTAAGAAGCCTTATCATCGGGCTAGGTGAAGTATTTTTTTACATAAATTTTAGGCATCATCATAATTTTAACATGAGGCAACAAATTTTTAACAAGAAGCACATAGGTTCCGCAGACACAGACAGGGTTACTTTTATGGTTGCAAATTGTTATATACAACAACAATAAACCCTTTATATCCCAAATTTCTTGGGTGCAAATTGTTCTATAAATAAGATAATTAAACTCTGAACTCAAGAAGCATAAACGATCTTCTAAAACCAAGGTGATGATTACACATCCAAGCCAAACCCAATGGATGCACAAGAAAATTTCAAGCCACATCAAATTCCCAAAATGAACAAGTTGGACGAACTGCTCATATTGAATGCAGCTTGATTCCTCAATTTGGTAATTAGGCTCACGGTTGGACGAACTGCCCATACGAATAGCAATCAATTTTATACAACAATTTTTGCATCAATAATCAGAAATAGAGCCCCAAATTTTGGAAGTTTATGATTGCTATTAAGAAAACCCTAATTTTGGAAGAATATATACCTCTGCCATTGGTGGAGATGATGGAGAATTTCAAAGACTGGAAATTTATGATTTTGTTTAGGAACGTCGTTCCAAATGAATGGGGTCGTCACCGTCGTCGTCCCTCAACCAGGACCGCCTTTCGACCTCATGCCTCCTTTCACCATTGTCATACCTAAACCAAGGCTGCTCGATGATGAGCATCTGACCTCGACCAAGGCCGCTTCCCGACCCTGATGACTCCATCCGCTTCTCGAATCTGATGGTGAGGAAAAATATAGAAGGAGAAGAGAAGGGAGGAAAGGAGAAAGAGAAATCTAGGGATCGGGGGATACCATGGTTGGATTTGAAATCCCATCTGTTCCCAACACTTTGACATGTCATGTAAAACTCATGTGACCAAAACTTTTGAACTTTTTAATTTTTAGTAATTTTAGTAACGGTTATAACCATTGGTAACAAAGTACTATACCTTACAAAAAATTTTTTATTATTATTTATACTAACGGTTTTTTCAATGTCTAATGGTTTGTTACCGTTAGAAAAGGGTAACGGCAAGAAACTGTTAGAATTTGGAAAAAATTTGTGTTACGAAAATATTGTTTTGGGATATTTTGTAAAACCTCTCCTAAATAATGGGCTAATTTGCGAAATATCCCCTAAAGATCTCGAATTGGTAAAACCCCCTTTCCGTCAAGACGCTGTTTGATTTTGGGTGACGTGGCAATCCGTGTGTGTTATTAAGTAAAAAAATAAAAGTTAGACGAAAATACCCCTGCGTACGTGGCAGGGGTCCTCCAACGGTCTTCTCTCTCTCTCTCTCTAACGGTCATCTTCTTCCTTTGCTGAACCTATTTATACCGATCATCTTCTTCCTCTCTCCAACCTATTTATACCGATCATCCTCCTCCTCTTTCACTTGATCCTCTTCCAGCGTGCAACTTGTCTACCGAAGATCAGGTTACTACAAGCATGGGGGGTGCTCCTTCATCTATAGAGAAAGAGGTAATTTCTGCCATTAAAGGAGGAAACACAAATTATTATATTTACAGTAAGGAGGAAACACAAATTATTATATTTACAGTTAGGAGAAAACACTAATTTTTAATTTCTAAATTTGCAGAAATCGAGTGATGAAAGTGATGAGATTGATGAAAGTGATCAGATTAAATGCCAAATTTGTTGCCAGTCGACACATTCAGCAATAGGGTGCCCATTTATGTACTCAAAATGCCGAAGATGTGACGGGATAAGAAGAGTTTGGGAAGGAAACACTCGAGCTAATCCGCACAGAAGATTTTTGAGATGTCAACACTTCAATTGTGCTGAATTCCAGTGGTTAGATGAAGCTGTGAAGTTGCCACCACCAAGACAACATTCAGCAAAGGGGTGTGCTAAGTGTGGTAGTCGTGTACATTGGGCCAAAGATTGTCCTGAAGAGATTGGTGAATTGTGTGGTCAGTTTCAAGGTTCACTGAAGTTAGACCAAATGAAAAGAAGATCAATGTAAAATAGACATTTGTTATATATAAACATGCTATAAAACATAGTATCATTACAAAAGACAAACTGCAAGACTTCTCTTTCATGTCCATAGTATGTAAACATAGAATCCTTACAGAAGACAAACTTTCCAGAGTATCTAAATGTCCACAACCCAAAAATACATGCTATCAGCTGCAGTTAAAAGACAAACTTTTACATGCTATCACTGCACAAAATACTTAAAGCAGAGAATAACCTCTGTACAAAATGTCCACAACAAAAAAAAAATCAAGTACAACTGCAGTTAAGGCCTCCATCTAGGTGGCCTGAAGATCTGGGATTGGGGTCTTGTTGCTTCCCTCATGCCATCAGCTTTAAATCCATACATGCTATGAAAGTTTGCTGCTGTTGCTGCTCTTCCAGCTGCACCCACCCCTGTATAAGGAGGCACATTAACTCCTCTTCCAGCAGCATTTGGGCCTCTACCTCTTGTTTGAGAAGCACCAGGTTTCATGCCACTAAATGTTGACCAGAACAAGTAATAAGAAAGCATAAAAAATATCCTAACTATTAAATAACATGTTTATTGTACCTTCCAGTAGTCTGTTGCTGAGCTGGAGGATTGCCTCCTCCTCTGCCTCTTCCTCTGCCCCTTCCAGGAGTCTGTGCATCAATCTTTGCAGCATTCCTTGTTGGGCAAGTTCTTATATTGTGACTTAGAGAGTGACAATGTCCACACTTTCTCTTACCTTTCTTTGAGCTAGGTGTGCCTTCAATATCAGTCCTTATTCTATTTATCCTTGGTCTTCCAGCAGATCTCTTGTGTTTTGGTTTAAGCACTCTCATTTCAGGCTGGGTACAAAACACAAACTTTACCTTTATGCCTACTGATCACCCAAAATATTTAGAGCATAAATGTAAGTAAATTGATGACACAAAACACAAACTTTACCTCTACCCAATTCTCTTGGCTTGCACATGCCTTTACCACCCCAGCATAAGCCTTCTTGTAGGACTTTACCTTGTGCAAGTCATCTACCAAACTGCAAAAATGTAAGTAAAGCCATAAGTTAATATATAAGACAGCTAAAGTGTAGATATAGAAAAGTAAAACTGAAAGTGTACCTAATGACATCAATCCTCAAGTGTGTGGCCACTGCAAATGCATGCACACATGGAATTCCAGTGATATCCCAAACACAACAACTGCAAGACTTCTCGTTCATGTCCACATCCCACCTACTGGAACTCTTGTTGTTCACTACACACCAATTATATTCACTAGCACCAAACAATCTATATCTCTTCTTCTTCTCCATTCTATTCTTTACAATTCTATCTGCCCTTGGCACCAAAATCATACCCTCACCCTCCCACATCTTGACTTTCATTTTTCTCTCAAACATCAATCCCATTACCTTCAAATTAAAACCCTCCATAATTCTGTGTAAGGGCTTTGATCTCACATCCAACATCCAACTGTTGAAACTCTCACTGAAATTGTTTGTCACATGCTCACACTTTGAGGTTAAGTCAAATGTTGACCTAGCCCAAGTATTAGTTTCCACACTGGAAAACCACTCAAATGCACTCTTTGAGTCATTCTCAAGTTGATCCATGTACCTCTTGTAGTCAACCTCTCTATAGGCTTTAGATGCCCCCCAAGCAAGGGTTTTCAGGTGACTTCCCTTGTGTGTGGCTTTAAAATTCTCAAACATGTGTCTAAAACAAAATATATGCCTACTAGAGGGGAAAACATCCTTTACAGATGGAATGAGCCCCTTCTGCCTATCAGATATGAATTTCAATGGCAAAGGATGCTCATTAACCCTATCTCTAATGGCATTAAGAAACAGGGTCCAATTTTCCTTGTTCTCAGAATCACATATGAAAATGGCTAAGGGATACATACCATTGTTTGCATCTAGAGCCACTGCTGACAACAAAACCCCACCATATTTTCCTTTGATTTTGTAAAACAGGGTACAAATCTACTCTAGCACTACAAATTAGCAAAACAGGGTACAAATTTAGGGCACAAATTTCTTGCCAAAATCTACTCTAGCACTACAAATTAGCAAAACAGGGTACAAATTTAGGGCTCAGATTTTGTAAAACAGGGTACAAATTTAGGGCACAAATTTCTAACATTAGGGCACAAATTTCTACCAAATCTAACATTAGGACACAAATTTCTAACATTAGGGCACAAATTTCTACCAAATCTAACATTAGGGCACAAATTTCTACCAAATCTAACATCGAAGAAATAACAGTTGGTTTAAAAACCATGAATCGAAGGAAAACAAAGAATTGAAGAAACAAATACTGCATGTTCGAAAAATAACACAGAATCGAAAAGAAACTTACAACGTTCGTGGATCTAGAGACTGCATGTTGGGTTCTCCTCTCCTTCGAGCCTTCTCCTCGCCTTCAGACCTCCAATTTTGCCAGAATTTTGGAAAATTTTTCCTTCTCCTTCTCCTTCTTTCTTTCTTTCTCTCTCCACTGTCGAAACGTCTTCTCAGGAGGAAATTTTTCCTCCTCCTTGTTGGGTTTTGGGCGAACTTTTGGGGAAGGGTATTTTCGTCTAACTTTTATTTTCTTACTTAATAACACACACGGATTGCCACGTCACCCAAAATCAAACAGCGTCTTGACGGAAAGGGGGTTTTACCAATTCGAGATATTTAGGGGGTATTTCGCAAAATAGGCCATTATTTAGGGGAGGTTTTGCAAAATATCCCTATTGTTTTGGTGTAGTGATTGTAGTACCAACCTCAAGTAAATACATATCAACTCTGAGATCTTCCTTTATGTGGGTCAGATAGATAACCAGCATCAGCATAACCCACAACTCGTAATTCTAACATTTTTGAGTAAAACAAGCCCATATCGGTTGTTCTGCGAACATAACGTAATATATATTTAATACCATTCCAATGTCATTTTGTTGGTGCCGAGCTATATTTTGCCAATAAGTTTACTGAAAATGCTATATCAGGTCTTGTATAATTTGCAAGATACATCAAAGCTCCAATAGGACTAAGATATGGTACTTCAGGGCCTAATAATTCTTCAATATCCTCTCGAGGACGGAATAGATCTTTCTTTTCATCTAACGATCGAACAACCATGGGGCTATTCAATGGATGAGCTTTATCCATATAAAATCTTTTCAAAATATTCTCTGAATAGTTAGACTGATGGATAAAAATTCCATTTGATAAATGCTCGATCTGCAGGTCGAGACAAAATTTTGTCTTTTCAAAATCTTTTATCTCAAATTCTTTTATCAGATAATTAACGATTTTTTTTTAGCTCTTCGGGAGTTCCTACATGATTTAAGTCATCAACATATACCGCAATAATGGAGAATCCATTTTTAGATCTTTTGATAAAAACACATGGACAAATTGGATTATTTATATATCTTCCTTTAATAAGGTATTCGCTAAGACGGTTATACCACATTCTTCCAGATTGTTTTAATCCATATAGGGATCATTGTAATTTGATTGAGTATAATCCATTATACCTTTTGTTATATGCTTCAGGAAATTTGAATTCTTCTGGGATTTTCATATAAATGTTATTATCCAATGACCCATATAAATAGGCGGTAACAACATCCATTATCTGCATATCAAGTTTTTTTTGTGACTGTTAAACTGATCAAGTATCTAATGTGATCACGTCGATTACAGGAGAATATGTTTTATCATAATCGATTCCAAGTCTCTGTGAAAAACCATATGCAACAAGTCGTGCCTTGTATCTCACAATTTTATTTTTCTCGTTGCATTTTCGTACAAACACCCATTTATACCCAATAGATTTCATACCTTCAGGAGTTTGAACTACTAGTCCAAATACTTTGCGATTTTCTAAGGATTTTAATTTAGCTTATATCGCATCTTTCTCTTTTGGCCAATCATTCCTATGTCAACATTGTTCAATAGATTTTGGTTCAGGATCCTCATTTACTATATCAAGTGCGACACCATAAGCAAAAATATTGTCTATAGTAATTTTCTATCTATCCCAGCTTTATCTTGTACTCATATAATAAAAAGATATTTCTTCTAAAAATATTTCATCGTCATGTGTCTCTCCAGGAGCAATCTTAGAATGATCATTCAAATTTTCTATAGTGCTTTCATGTTTTGAAACTATTTTCCCTTTAGGAGTAATTACTTGTACCATTTTCTTTCGCGGATTTTTATCTTTAGCGCCAACAGGGCGTCCACGTTTCATGCATGGTTTTAGTTAGCCATTATGTTTTCCTTCAGGGATATCAATCCGTGTTGGTGTATTTATTGTCGGTATATGAGATTTTGTCACTTTCTTAAATCAGTGAATGCATCTGGCAACTGATTTGCAATATTTTGCAAATAAATGAACTTTTTCACTTCTTGCTCACATCTACTTGTGCGTGGGTCAATAAAAGATGGTACATTCTATGTAATTTTACGCCATTCTACAGGAAGTGACACTTTATCTCCCCCTAACGGCGAGAAAATTGACTCATTAAAATGGCAATTAGCAAACCTTGCTTTAAATAAATCGTCCGTCAGGGACTTAATGTATTTTATTATAGATGTGGAATCAAAACCAACATAAATTCCAAGACGTCTTTGTGGGCCCATCTTTGTTCGTTTAGGTGGAGAAATGGAGACATAAACCGCACAACCAAAAAAATTTAAGTGTGAAATATCAGGCTGCTGGCCATAAACAAGTTGCAATGGTGAATAATGATAAAATGAACTTGGTCGAAAACGGAGCAATACATCTGCATGTAATATTGCATGTCCCTAAACAGGAGTGGATAAACTTGATCTTAGAAGTAAAGGTCTGCAATCAATTACAACCTTTTAATAAAAGACACTACAAGTCCATTTTAAGTATGCACATGTGCAACTGAATGTTCGACATTAATGCCAATTGACATACAATAATCATCAAATGCTTGAGATGTATATTCACCGGCATTGTCAAGATGGATAGTCTTGATGGAATAATCAGGGAATTGAGCCCTTAATCTTATAATCTGAGCATGAAGTTTGGCAAAAGCAATCGTTCGTGTTGACAGTAGACTTACATATGACCATCTAGATGATGCATCTATCACGACCATGAAGTAACAAAATGGTCCACAAGGTGGGTCAGTAGGTCCAAAAATATCCTCTTGTATTCTTTATAAAAATATAGGGGACACACGATTAACTTTCATTGGAGATGGTCTTACAATTAATTTCGCTTGTGAGCATGCAACACACACACACACAATCACGAGGTAAAAGAATATTTTGGTTCTTTAGAGGATGCCCACGTGAGTTTCTAACTATTCGATGCATCCTACTTGATCTAGGGTGACCAAATCGATCATGCCAAAGCATAAAAAGTTTTGGATCATTGAACTTCTGGTTTATCGCAGTGTTCGATTCTATGGCACTTATGTTTGCATAATATAATCTTGATGAGAAAACTGGGATTTTCTTTCACATGCTTCTGGCATGAATTATTGGATGTAACACATAGATATTTCATATTTCCCTCATTCATAGTCTCGATATGGAAACCATTGAGACGTATATCTTTGAAACTTAGCAAAAAAAATTGACTTGCTAGAATATAAAGTCTCTTTCACAAAAATATTTGTTCCACCCGGTAATATAATGTTCGCTCTTCCGGAGCCCTCAATCAGTTTTGTAGTACCAGAAATTGTACTAATATTTGCTTCTGCCAATTTTAAGTTTGGGAAATATTTTTGATCTCGAAGAATTGTGTGTGTTGATCCACAGTCAACTAGACATATATATCCACCATTAGAGTTGTTCACTGCATCTTTATTTTTCATATTTCTATAAACAAAAAAAATGAAGAAACATTATGAAACATAATTTATTAATTTGATTTTATAATGGCCAAGACTTAGAAACATGAGAATACACACATTAAACTAAAATTAAACTTAGGAAAATAAAGTTCAAATAGTCTAAATCCCAACACAATCATTTTAGTTCTTTCCATAGCCATCATTAGCATCATCACCCCAAAACTTAAACCCATTGATTCCTTTACTTGGCTCGTTCAAGAAATCATCAACATCCAGATGAGTAAATTCTATTGGATCATTTTCATCTCCAGCAATTTTACTAAAATATGAAAAATTGATTTCTTTCTCTTTTCCTTTACCCTTGATAGATGTCTGGTAATGGTCATTTAGGTGCTTTGGTGTACAACAGGTATGAGACCAATGCCCTTTTACTCGACACCTATAGCAAGCCTCTTCATAATTCTTCGAAGAATCTATTTTCGCACCCTTTCCTTTATCATATTTTCTGCCATTGTTATTCCACTTCAAGTGGTATGGCCCAACCTTCTTGTTGAAGGTATGATAATTAGGACCACCATGATCTCGAGTTTTATCATGACTGTAACTACGACCATGACCACGGCCACAACTGTGACCATGACCGCGACCACAACCACATCCTTGTCTATAGTTATTTGCATTTGCTTCAGGGAATGGTTGTGATCCAGTAGGGTGGGAGTTATGGTTTTTCATTAGGAGCTTATTATTTTGTTCAGCAACAAGTAGGCATGAGATCAATTGAGAATATTTTGTAAAACCTTTTTCACGGTACTACTGCTGCAGGAGCATGTTCGTGGCATGGAAAGTAGTGTATGTCTTTTCCAACATATCTTCTTCGGTAACATTATCTCCGCACAATCTCATTTGAGACACAATTCTGAACATTGCAGATTTATATTCGTTCACCGTTTTGAAATCTTGCAACATCAGGTGCATCCAATCATAAAGAGCCTTTGGGAGTATCACACTCTTTTGACGATCATAACGTTCCTTCATTTTTTTCATAAAAAAGCTGGATCTTTTACTCCAAGATATTCGAATTTCAGCCCTTCATGGAGGTGATGTCGAATAAAAATCATTGCCTTTGCTTTGTCTTGTTCGCTTGCCTCATTTTTTTTTCTTTGATGGCATGTGCAAGGTTCTTTGCACTTAAATGGATCTCAGCCTCAAGAACCCAAGTCAAATAATTTCTTCCAGAAATATCAAGAGCAGCGAACTCAAGCTTGGTGACGTTTGCCATATGCCTAAAAAAATATTACTTTAGAATACAATACACATACTCAAATCTACAAGTTTGAGTTTTATCAATTCGGCTTCAAGTCTAACATATTTTATTTTGGCTTCAAGCCTTATATACAATATAGGTTTGGAGATGAAACTTTGGAGATGAAACTTCATGTTCATCTAAATACAAAACTCTAAGATATTTGCCATAAATCCATAAAGTTTGGAGCTAATAAAATCACCGAAGATGATCAATCCTAGATTAGTAAGCAATCCAGATAATTTCATCAAGGCTATTAATTAAAGGTAGAAATCAGTGGATAAAAAAATTTAGTCAAAATTTGATAACATAATAATGGGAATTAACGGCCAACTAGAAATCACTTCGAATAAAATGACATAACTGAAGGGATAATAAGTTTTTTCTTCTGTTTTTTCCTTAAAAATAAAAACTGCTCAAGTCAAACATGATTAACAATCAAACCATAAGCAAACGAATCCATAAACATATATACTAATATATTTTGGCAATATTCTAGCTACAAATCAGTTTAAACAAGCAAAAATAGCCATTCAAGGCAAACTGCGCATGGGCCTGCGCGCACGAGCAAAACTGCCCACGGCACGAGGTGCGTGGACTGTGCACTGTACGCAAAACACACTGTGCATGCAGACAACCGCCCATGGCGCCAGGTGCGCGCAAGTACGGCATGCGGGCGCAAAGCAAAATATTGCGCGAGCACGCGGCGCGCAAGTTACGTTGTGCGCGCAGGCAAAAATGCCCACGACGCAAGGGGCGCGGTCACACAAAAAATTGTGCGGGCGCGCGGCACAAAAGTTACGCTGTGCACGCGGGCAAAATTATCCACGGCGCAAGGTGCGCACACGGGCGCGCGGCAGATAACTACGCTGGCACGCGGCGCGCAAATTGTGCTGCGTGTGCGGGCAAAAATGCCCAAGGCGAAAGGTGCGCGCATGACAAAAATGTTGTGCACAGCACTGTTCATCGTCCCAACAGCACCAAAAGGAGTGGGTAACCCATGAACACGAAAAATAGCATAACTAACTCAAAATAAATCGAAATCAAGTGGTTCAAAAGCCAATATTGGGTAGAATGAAATTTTCTACAACATGGAACCCTTAGTTTTCGAAAATAATAAATTTTAAGAGATCAAAAACAAGAAAATAAAAAAGCTGCAAACCTAGATCTACAATAATGTAACCATCAAAACCAAAAACTTCAAGTTCTAAAGAGGGTTAGAATCATGCAAGGAAGGGAATAGAACAAACAAATTAGTAAAATAATAATGTTCAAGATTTGGCAAGATGTACTTGTCTAGGTTGGTGGAGGAGTAAAGGAAGAAGAAGATGAGGAAATAAAATGAGAAGTAATGAAGAAAGAGGGAAATTGGTTTATATACCAACCCTCTCATCTAAAAACCAACCTAAACCAAGCCATGCCAAGTTGAACCAAACCAAATTAAACCAAGTACCAAGATTAAACAAAGGCAAGGCTAAGAAAGACAAGTCAAAACACAGGTCACATGAGAAATGTTAGAATCCCGTACACGTATACTGAAAATACGTATAACGGAAAACTGGAGTGATAGACATGCCATCGGTATACACTGGTATACTGGCGGTATGCCGGTCAAAGAGAAAATCTATAAGCTAGAAAAAATTTAAAACGTTCTGAAAACCAAAAAAATATGAAATATAGTACAAAAATATGTATCCGTATATAAATACTGATACTGTGAGACGAGTCTCACAACTCTTCCATCCTTAAAAAATTCGTTCTTGGAATTTTCTAAAGTTAATCGAGCATGATAACGAAAAAAAAGCTCAAGAAAATACAAAGATCTCAATAAAACAAAGCATGAAATATAAGTAAATGAAGGCAACAATAATATAAATAAATGCGTAAGCAATAAATGAAGGCAATAGTAATAGAAATAAATACGTAAACAATAACACAACCACAATCAAGAAGGACTGGAGGCATATGAGTGAATACCGGTGGAGGGAGGGAGTACCTTTAGGATTTAGGCTTGGTTTTGGATTGCTGCCGCTCTTAAAGTTAAGAGCCCGCCAAATATAAGAACAATGGAATCTTTCAAACCTTCTCCATATAACATAAATAATGGTCCTCCATAAGAAACTACTACCACGCTTGGAGCATACTAAGACTAACATCGATCTCATATCCTGACCTGGTTAAATCAGCCCCATTGTTATTGCCAAATGCAAGGTTTTTCATATTTCCATTTAAATTTCTTTGTTTAGTTTTCTCCATCAGCGGTCACCATTCTAGTTTGTCTTGTTAATTAGCTTTTTTCCCCTAGTTGTTTATTGACTAGATCATAGCAAGTGGTAGACTAGCAAGTGCCAAATGAATGTGTGCCCTCTCATCTTATCTATAAATTTGTAATGTTTCGGCATGGAAGTTCGTATTGATCGTCACAAAAATCGAAAGACCTAGTACCAGTAGTAGCAAAGCTTGAGAGAGAAGATGGCAGCTCTAACAGTGGGCAATGTGACGAAGCTCCTACTGATTCTTGCCTTACTTTTTGGTGTGTCCCGAATGATTATGGCATTTGATAGCGAGTGTTGCCCAGAGTTCGATAACCATAAACCGTGTTGCTTTCCTTACTAAGGACTTCAATTCTCTGCTGATGATCAATAAGACTTTGCAGGCTACTATCTACGTACGGTACTCTGTACTAGTTTCCTGTCAATGGTTTGAACTTTGAACTCAATAATTACATCATTCTGCTTGGTGTTGTGTGTGCATTGTCTGATTTCAGTTTGCTCAGCTTTTAATTTGCTGTCCGTTTACCTAAAAGTAATATTTGAGTGTGATATTTTTATCCCCCGTTCAATTGTCAGTGACTCGTTATTGATCCGGTTTCTTTTTATGTTAGTCTATGTGGTGTAATTCTTCTACGTAAAAGTACTTTTGTTTTAACATAGGAATTAATGGTCATTTATTGGTTCTAAGTGTTGTGCATGCAGACCCGAGGTCCTCATGGCCTGGCCAGCAGCCATCAGTAGCCGAGTGGACCACGCATTTGAGTTCATGGTGATCGAGTGAAACATTTATCTTCTGATTAATTTTGGGATCAAGGGCGAGAAGGCTTCTTGTTTACGTTAGTCTAAGTTAAGCTTTTTACTGTACGAAGTTCCCTAGGTTATGTTGATCACTGTCCACTAAGCTGGATGTTAATTAATAGTATGACAAGGGATGGTGGAGTAATTAGTGTGGAATTACTGATTTTGCACAGTGTCATCTAGCAGATCAAGAAGTTTGTTCTTCTGGTAAATAGTATTTGTCATCTAGCAGATCAAGAAGTGTGGAACTCAAAACTTAGCCATTATGACATACTATTTGTTCCTGTCATGGGTTATGGATCAGCCAAGCACAATTGGTGTATGAACCAGGCTATGAGTGATGATTTACTACTAGTCTACCAGCACCAGTCTGATGTAGCCAGGATTTTTATATGGGGGCATGCACGACACATCATTTGATTGTTCTGTTCTTAGGCAGCGATGTAGCTAGAACTTCTTGTTGTACCTTTCTTGATTTTTCAGGTAAAATTTTAGGGCTGAATCTGTAGTTATAAGGCTCCATCTCACTACAAGCCGCTAATGAATTATAAGAGGGCAAACTTCCAATTCCAGAAAATATATGTTCGAGTAAAATAAGTGAACTACTTCTTCTGTTTCGATTATTCTGAGTTAGATTTTAGAAGGGGATGGCTATTAGATGTGATCAATAGAAAATTCACGTTCAGATAACTTACCATAAAACTTCTTTTTCTTCAAAGTTTCCAGAACTTTCCTCAGATGTTCTTCATGCTCTTCTTCAGTCTTCGAATATATCAGAATGTTATCTATGGAGAAGATAAACTGATTCAAATACTCATAAAAAACTCTGTTCATGAGATTCATGAACACAGCAGGAGCATTTGTCAGTCCAACGTCATGACCAAAGAAAACTACCCATACTTGGTGTTGAATGCCGTCTTGGAAATATCTTCTTCCCTAACCCTGATCTGATGGTAGCCAGATCTAAGGTCAATCTTCGAAACACCCTAACTCCACACAAACAGATCAAACAGATCCTCGATCCGGGCAGAGGATACTTGTTCTTTAGTGTCTGGTAATTGATGCCCATCCGTTGTTCCATCCTTCTTGGGCACAAACAAGATAGGTGTTCCCTAAGGTGAAGTTCTCCCCTGAATAAATCCTAGAGCCTTCATTGATCTGGTCCTTCATCTTCTTGGCCTCCTTCGGGTTGACTCTGTAACATCCTTTAGAAATAGGGAAAGAGCCGGGGACTAGGTCAATGGTGAATCCTATGTCTAGATCTGGGATAATCCGGGAAGACTATCAGGAAAAACATCTGCCATAAAGGTGTAACTAAGAATTTATTCATGTGGAGAATTATAGCAAAAACTCTCATAATTTATCTAAGGACATCCTGTTACAACTTCTTAGAAAATGCTAATCAGCAGTCCTAGGTACTATTCTTCATGGTTCTGGCTCTTGCATGAGCAGTCTCCAACTGCTTCATCTTCTATGAACCTCGAGTCTGCATCATGCCTTATAGTAGGAGGCAAGGTCTGCTGGATAGGAAGAGAGTCCCTAGGTTGTGGCCTAACAGGTGTTGCTGGGATAGGTATTCTGGTATGATGGAAAGATAAGGGGCAATCCTTTACCCGATGTTCAGCAGATCCACATACCAAATATTTCTCCAATCTCTTACGACAAATATTGGCTTGGTGACCAGTCCTTTTTACAGTAGTCACAAACCAATAGCTTCTTACGATATAACTGCCTGATAGGACACAAAAATGTCTTCTAGATTCAGGGGTATCCTTCCTAGGACGAGGTTCCGCTCCAACTTGGTTTAAGATAGCTAAGGCTACATCATTGACGTTCTTCATGTCTTCTCTCGTGATATTCATCTGTTTCTGCTGGGCTTCATCTTGAGCTTTCTGGAACTCCAGGATTTCTTGAAATAGGGCAACCATTTGGGAGGTGTTTGCTGGTACTGGTGGAGCAACAGGAATGGATACTCCACCAAGGAAACTTGGTTTGAGAAGAGGTAGGAATCGCCAGAGTAGTGAAACTTCACTGGATGCATTATGGGGACGGTCAATCAGCTGCGAGGGAATAAACCCTGGACTTGGTTGAGGAGATGGGGTATGATCCGGAGATGACACCTCATCGCCAGCAGGATTGGCCTTGTCAATGGTCATTCTCTGGAAGGTTTAGGATGCAACATAAGCAAGGTATCCTACCAGTCTATAATCAATCGAAAATATTTATTTATAATATATTTCGATCCTATGTTGTGACAAATTGATGTTCTAGTGTTCTATTTGTTTCTAAATATGTTTTCCTAAGTTGTTGTTCTGACCTGCATGGGCCACCACTAAAAATATGTCACGACCCGATCCCAAATAATTGGGTCGAACCGGATCATGCCCAGCCTGCACCGTTGTTGAGACGGCGGCAGTAAGCTGTTCCATTAGCAGGTAACCACAACAACATCTATATTTGTCACAACTCAAAATTTGAAAATTTAAAACTTTATTAAACTTTTACAATGAAATGAAAGATACAACTTAAACCATTTTCTACATACATCAAGAAGGAAAGAAAACACTAAGCAAACAGCTCATCAGTCTCGAAATCTCCGTCTTCTAGTTGGGACCTTGGAAATATCGCGGAACAAAGCCTCATCAGTGATACCTAAAAATGTTGGGTCTCCAGTCAGGAGGGAGCAAAGTACAATTCATGCTAATTTGACAATTGAAATAATAATAGAATCATGCACTTTTAAACAGTTTTGAAATCCACAATAAAGCAGTTACAGTTTTAAAACAGTTACAGTTCTGTGATGTGAATAGGCAATGAAATATGACCGGCTTGGGTTTGTTACAGTAAGATACGGCTTATCCCCGTGTGTATGAGGGATAAGCTAATATAGCTACAGTAGTTACAGTAGTTTGGATGTGGTCATACTCATTACACTACTCCCCCAGTCCCTAATAGTTACAGTAGTTACAGTCAGTGCTCTCAGAGAGAGTTCCGTGTTGCATCGTGGTTTAAACTTGCATTAAAACGATTACTAAATAATTGTAAACTAACACAAAATGTACTTGCCTCAGGTTTGACTGGACTAGAAAGGTTGATACGTCGGGATGGAAGTTCAGACTCTTCCTCGAAATCCTACATTCGATAAGCTGTCTCAGAAACCAAGAATCGTCAATGCTAACTAAGCTAGTTGCAATCTCTAAACTGTTCCCTAGTCAATTTTAAATCTTTTAATTAACCAAACACAGAAAATACGATTATTGTGCGTTGATTTAATACGAGAAAAAAATGATCATTTTAACTTTGAATTCGGGAAAACACCGTCGCTGCCAGATTATTTATAAAAACTTGATAATTTTTATAAATATAATTATAAAGCTACTTTTTCTTATTTTAGTGAGAAATACGTGATTTTTAATTATTAATAAACTCGTCAATTTTTACGTGAGAAAATATTAATTAATTTTTATACAAAAATACTTTTTAATCATTTTAATCATTAATAGCAAAAACTCGAAAAACCAGAAAATGACAGAAAAATTCTAAGATATTACAGTTACAGACCACAGCCAGCTGGACTTATGCCCATTACAATTTATTTACATAAATTGAAATAAGATAAGACTGACGTTAGTCCTAAACTGAAAATACTAAATAAAATGTAAACAGAAATAAATAATAAAAATAAAGATAAATTATAAGTCTCAGATATGCTCCGATCCTCATCTTGGCTAATTGCCTCAACGTCCGGGCGGGGCCGGTTTCGTTTGCACTTAGCCGGGTCCATTGACCGATACGGTCGTCACCCAAAATCAAATATCGAATAAAATTTCGAAAATTATTTTAAATTTATTTTTAAAATAATCCAGGATTTACGGAAAAATCCGGCAGCATCTCCTCTGTTTTTGGTCAACCCAAAAACTGGGGATTGGCGCCGATAATTTTCTGTAAATCCCAAACCAGGGAAAACCCGAATTTATATATATATAAAATCCACAACCAATCCACAGAATAATCGGGACGACCCGAAATAATTTCGGAAGTCCGATTCCAATCCCACAAATCACAAAGCGTTCCCGGAAAAATCCGGAAAGCTAACACATACCAAAAATCAATTCCCGAAATGTTCCGGGAGTCCAAAATAATTCACAGGACCTTTTCGAAAGTCCCGGAAAATTACGACGTCGCAAAAACCGAATTCCCAAAGGGAATCGGGGACCATTTCATCATCGACTGATAATAAAAATAGCGGGACAGGGGTTATACCTCGGATTGCTCAGCTAGAGCTCTCAGATGAAAGATAGAAAGAAAAATAATCCAGAACAACGAATAAATCCTCGAAGTAGCGCTGGAACTAGCGTCGTCGAAGCAACGCCGAAAAACTCAGAAGCTAGGGCACGGCGGGGAACAGCAAGGAAAAGCGAACTCGGACAGATCCGCGGCAGGGGATCAGCCAGAGGGGATCGCCGTGACAGGGAACAGCGGCTAGGGCGCTGGCGACAGGGGCGCAGAAGGGCGCGCCGGAGTCGGGGTCGCCGGAGGGGAACTCGGCGGCGAGCGCAAGGGGGAACGGCCGACGGGGGTTGGTCGGGGACGCGCTGGAGGAGGCGGCGGCGGCGGGGCTTGGCCGCGGGGGAGCGGCGCTGTCGGCGAAACAGCCGGTCGGCGGTCGGCCGAGAAGGGGGTCGCCGGCTGCGGGGTGCGGTCGGCCCTAGGGGTCGGCCGGGTGCTGTCGGGGCGGACGCGCGCTCGCGGGGAGAGCGCTGGTGGCCGCGGATTGGGGAGTTGGTGAGGGAAGGGAAGAGTTGGTGAGAAAGGGGGTTTGAGAGAGTTACTCTCGGTAAGAGAGTTAGAGAAAGAGAAGAGAGGAGGAGAGTTGTGTGTTCTGTGAATGAGAAAAATGAGAAATAAGAGTTTTAAGAAGAAGGAAGAGGGAGCTACTCCTGAACGTGGGTGGTGAGGAGTAGTTAGAGGGAGAAGGAATAGGGAGTGTGGTGTGTGGTCCAGAGAAGTTGGGGGAGAGTAAAATGGAAATGGCTGACCATGAACGAGTATAGGTTGCTGGTCCTACGGGACCAGCTATATATTATTATTTTTTTAATAAAAATTAAGCCAAGTCAAATTAGAATTAATAGGAAAGGGAAAAGAAGTTGGGTTCGGGCTCAGGCCTGGGTCTGGGTTCGGACTCGGGTCTGGGTCTAAATCAAAGTCCATGTTATTATTATATTTTTTTTCGAAATCTTTTGCACTCAATAATATATAATAATAATATTAATAATAATATTAGAAATACTAATATTTAATACAAAACACTAATATTAATAAATTACAAAATATGGGTTTCACAATCTTCCCTCCTTAGAAAATTTCGTCCTCGAAATTAAAGACAGGGTAGGAGAATCAAACAGGTACGGGTACTACACTCGTAACTCAGGTCCAACAATAAGAATTTCTAAGGCAGTCGTGGATGAAACGATTTAGGGACAAGTTTCATTTATGATATCATCCATACAGAAAATATAAAAGCGAACCAAAGTACACGAGGTTGATCAGACCATCATGCACCGGTCTTGATTAGACAATATTTTAGTGGGTGCACCCAATAAAATACTGTCATGATCAAACTTGATAAAGAGATAGCTTGCAAAACTAGGCTGATTTAGCAGCATCAGTCAAGTTTAGAACGAAAAGATAAGAAGTAGAAGTTTAAGTGATGGCTCAAATTCTGATCTTCTTCTCACCTCTGACTACGCTTGCAACTGGTTTCTCTGGCACTGAAAGGTTGAGTCCAATCTTCAGCTCTGAATTATCCAATATGGAACTCGGATCCTGAATGTAGCGTCTGAGCTGGCTCAACTTTTCTGCTCTGCTAACACTGATCGTTCCTCTGGTAGGAGAAAGTCTTCACAAAAGATGCTATCTCCTTCTTCAAACTCCACTGATTGACGATGCTAACTTGGTAGTTGTTGTAAGGAAACTCTACCAATTTTAAATGATCTACTCCAAGACCCTCCAATTTCCAAAACACAAGATCTAACATATCTTCAAGCGTCTGAATTATCTTCTTTGATTGTCCGCCGGTTTGTACTCCATAAATCCGGTAGGGGTGCCTCTCGTACAATGCTGCCACTTCTCGGTGAATAAACTAACCTTGAAGGGAATAGAGTGTGCTGACTTAGTCAGTCGGTCCACTACAATCCAATTGGTGCCCTTCCTTCCTTGGAAACAAGGCAATGCTTACTCAAAGTTCATTGTTATATGCTTCTACTTCCACTCCGGATTGTCCAGCGGCTGCAACAAACTTGTTGTTCTCTTGCGAAATTCCTCATGTTGACAAATTTACATCTAATCCCATACCTGGAATTGTCCTTCTTCATTCCATAGCACCAATCAATGGAGGCATATTCTGATACATCTTATTAGCTCCTGAATATATGGAATACTGCGACTGGTATATTTCTTTCATCAACTCGTTCCTCCGTTTGTCAGCCGATACGCAAAGTCTTGTACCATTCTTCAGAGTTCCACTGCTGATCGATTTAGAAACCCTCAAGTGTTCCTGCCAACACTTGATCTCTAAGCCTGCAAAGTGCCTCGTTTTGAAACTACGTCCTCTTGATTTTGTCCATCAGCCTCGAACTTCATCAATACTGAATCAGCATCCAGCTCCGTCCTTCTATCTCCAGGTAGTATAACCTCCAGTCCAAGCTTCTCGGCGTCTTCTAGTAGGTGCCACTCCTTGGTTAAGAACATCGCCACTGGGTATCGACTAAGTGTATCAGCGATCACATTAGCCTTACCTGAATGGTACTGCAGGTTGATGTCGAAATCCTTCATCTGCTTCAGCCTTCTTCTTAGTCTAACATTCAGCTCTTTCTGAGTGAAGACATATTTCAGACTTTTGTAGTCCGTATATATTTTCACTCTCTTTCCATAAAAATCATGCTTCCATAGCTTCAAAGTAAAGATAATTGCAGCAAATTCCAAATTAGGTGTGGGATAATTCTTCTCATGAGTCTGTAGTTGCCTAGATGTGTAAGCAATTACTTTTCCATGTTGTTGAAGAACGCAACCCTGTCCTTTTCCAGAGGCATTACTGTAAATTGAGAAACCACCGGTTCCTGCGGGTAGCGCAAGGATTGGTGTAGTGGTAAGTCTCTTCTTCAGCTCCTCAATGCCGCCTGGCAATCTTTCGTCCAGATGAACCCTTCATTCTTCTAAGTGAGCTTCGCCATCGGCTCAGCAATCTTGGCAAAATCCTTCACGAACTTCTGATAGTAGCCAGCCAAGTTCAAGAAACTGCCGAATTGAACTTGGGGTATACCACTTTACAATAGCAGCTATCTTCCATCGAAATTTTTTCTCTTGACAATATGGCCAGAAATCCACCTTGTCAAAGAAAATTCACGTTCAGATAACTTACCATAAAACTTCTTTTTCTTCAAAGTTTCCAGAACTTTCCTCAGATGTTCTTCATGCTCTTCTTCAGTCTTCGAATATATCAGAATGTTATCTATGGAGAAGATAAACTGATTCAAATACTCATGAAAAACTCTGTTCATGAGATTCATGAACACAGCAGGAGCATTTGTCAGTCCAACGTCATGACCAAAGAAAACTACCCATACTTGGTGTTGAATGCCGTCTTGGAAATATCTTCTTCCCTAACCCTGATCTGATGGTAGCCAGATCTAAGGTCAATCTTCGAAACACCCTAACTCCACACAAACAGATCAAACAGATCCTCGATCCGGGCAGAGGATACTTGTTCTTTAGTGTCTGGTAATTGATGCCCATCCGTTGTTCCATCCTTCTTGGGCACAAACAAGATAGGTGTTCCCTAAGGTGAAGTTCTCCCCTGAATAAATCCTAGAGCCTTCATTGATCTGGTCCTTCATCTTCTTGGCCTCCTTCGGGTTGACTCTGTAACATCCTTTAGAAATAGGGAAAGAGCCGGGGACTAGGTCAATGGTGAATCCTATGTCTAGATCTGGGATAACCCGGGAAGACTATCAGGAAAAACATCTGCCATAAAGGTGTAACTAAGAATTTATTCATGTGGAGAATTATAGCAAAAACTCTCATAATTTATCTAAGGACATCCTGTTACAACTTCTTAGAAAATGCTAATCAGCAGTCCTAGGTACTATTCTTCATGGTTCTGGCTCTTGCATGAGCAGTCTCCAACTGCTTCATCTTCTATGAACCTCGAGTCTGCATCATGCCTTATAGTAGGAGGCAAGGTCTGCTGGATAGGAAGAGAGTCCCTAGGTTGTGGCCTAACAGGTGTTGCTGGGATAGGTATTCTGGTATGATGGAAAGATAAGGGGCAATTCTTTACCCGATGTTCAGCAGATCCACATACCAAATATTTCTCCAATCTCTTACGACAAATATTGGCTTGGTGACCAGTCCTTTTTACAGTAGTCACAAACCAATAGCTTCTTACGATATAACTGCCTGATAGGGCACAAAAATGTCTTCTAGATTCAGGGGTATCCTTCCTAGGACGAGGTTCTGCTCCAACTTGGTTTAAGATAGCTAAGGCTACATCATTGACGTTCTTCATGTCTTCTCTCGTGATATTCATCTGTTCCTGCTGGGCTTCATCTTGAGCTTTCTGGAACTCCAGGATTTCTTGAAATAGGGCAACCATTTGGGAGGTGTTTGCTGGTACTGGTGGAGCAACAGGAATGGATACTCCACCAAGGAAACTTGGTTTGAGAAGAGGTAGGAATCGCCAGAGTAGTGAAACTTCACTGGATACATTATGGGGACGGTCAATCAGCTGCGAGGGAATAAACCCTGGACTTGGTTGAGGAGATGGGGTATGATCCGGAGATGACACCTCATCACCAGCAGGATTGGCCTTGTCAATGGTCATTCTCTGGAAGGTTTAGGATGCAACATAAGCAAGGTATCCTACCAGTCTATAATCAATCGAAAATATTTATTTATAATATATTTCGATCCTATGTTATGACAAATTGATGTTTTAGTGTTCTATTTGTTTCTAAATATGTTTTCCTAAGTTGTTGTTCTGACCTGCATGGGCCACCACTAAAAATATGTCACGACCCGATCCCAAATAATTGGGTCGAACCGGATCATGCCCAGCCTGCACCGTTGTTGAGACGGCGGCAGTAAGCTGTTCCATTAGCAGGTAACCACAACAACATCTATATTTGTCACAACTCAAAATTCGGAAATTTAAAACTTTATTAAACTTTACAATGAAATGAAAGATACAACTTAAACCATTTTCTACATACATCAAGAAGGAAAGAAAACACTAAGCAAACAGCTCATCAGTCTCGAAATCCCCGTCTTCTAGTTGGGACCTTGGAAATATCGCGAAACAAAGCCTCATCAGTGATACCTAAAAATGTTGGGTCTCCAGTCAGGAGGGAGCAAAGTACAATTCATGCTAATTTGAAATTGAAATAATAATAGAATCATGCACTTTTAAACAGTTTTGAAATCCACAATAAAGCAGTTACAGTTTTAAAACAGTTACAGTTCTGTGATGTGAATAGGCAATAAAATATGACCGACTTGGGTTTGTTACAGTAAGATACGGCTTATCCCCGTGTGTATGAGGGGTAAGCTAATATAGTTACAGTAGTTACAGTAGTTACAGTAGTTTGGATGTGGTCATACTCATTACACTACTCCCCCAGTCCCCAATAGTTACAGTAGTTACAGTCAGTGCTCTCAGAGAGAGTTCCGTGTTGCATCGTGGTTTAAACTTGCATTAAAATGATTACTAAATAATTGTAAACTAACACAAAATGTACTTGCCTCAGGTTTGACTGGACTAGAAAGTTTGATACGTCGGGATGGAAGTTCAGACTCTTCTTCGAAATCCTACATTCGATAAGCTGTCTCAGAAACCAAGAATCGTCAATGCTAACTAAGCTAGTTGCAATCTCTAAACTGTTCCCTAGTCAATTTTAAATCTTTTAATTAACCAAACACAGAAAATACGATTATTGTGCATTGATTTAATACGAGGGAAAAATAATTATTTTAACTTTGAATTCGGAAAAACACCATCGCTGCCAGATTATTTATGAAAACTTGGTAATTTTTATAAATATAATTATAAAGCTACTTTTTCTTATTTTAGTGAGAAATACGTGATTTTTAATTATTAATAAACTCGTCAATTTTTACGTGAGAAAATATTAATTAATTTTTATACAAAAATACTTTTTAATCATTTTAATCGTTAATAGCAAAAACTCGAAAAACCAGAAAATGATAGGAAAATTCTAAGCTATTACAGTTACAGACCACAGCCAGCTGGGCTTATGCCCATTACAATTTATTTACATAAATTGAAATAAGATAAGACTGACGTTAGTCCTAAACTGAAAATACTAAATAAAATATAAACAAAAATAAATAATAAAAATAAAGATAAATTATAAGTCTCAGATATGGTCCGATCCTCATCTTGGCTAATTGCCTCAACGTCTGGGCGAGGCCGGTTTCGTTTGCACTTAGCCGGGTCCATTGACCGATACGGTCGTCACCCAAAATCAAATATCGAATAAAATTCCGAAAATCAATTTAAATTCATTTTTAAAATAATCCAGGATTTACGGAAAAATCCGGCAGCATCTCCTCTGTTTTTGGTTAACCCAAAAACTAGGAATTGGCGCCGATAATTTCCTGTAAATCCCAAACCAGGGAAAACCCGAATTTATATATATATAAAATCCACAACCAATCCACAGAATAATCGGGACGACCCGAAATAATTTTGGAAGTCCGATTCCAATCCCACAAATCACAGAGCGTTCCCGAAAAAATCTGGAAAGCTAACACATACCAAAAATCAATTCCCGAAAAGTTCCGGGAGTCCAAAATAATTCACAGGACCTTTCCGAAAGTCCCAAAAAATTACGACGTCGCTAAAACCGAATTCCCAAAGGAAATCGGGGACCATTTCATCATCGACTGATAATAAAAATAGCGGGACAGGGGTTATACCTCGGATTGCTCGGCTAGAGCTCTCAGATGAAAGATAGAAAGAAAAATAATCCAGAACAGCGAATAAATCCCCGAAGCAGCGCTGGAACCAGCGTCGTCGAAGCAACGCCGAAAAACTCAGAAGCTAGGGCACGGCGGGGAACAGCAAGGGAAAGCGAACTCGGACAGATCCGCGGCAGGGGATCAGCCAGAGGGGATCGCCGCGACAGGGAACAGCGGCTAGGGCGCTGGCGACAGGGGCGCAGAGGTGCACGCCGGAGTCGGGGTCGCCGGAGGGGAACTCGGCGGCGGGCGCAAGGGGGAACGGCTGACGGGGGTTGGTCGGAGACGCGCTGGAGGAGGCGGCGGCGGCGGGGCTTGGCCGCGGGGGAGCGACGCTGTCGGCGGAACAGCGGGTCGGCGGTCGATCGAGAAGGGGGTCGCCGGCTGCGGGGTGCGGTCGGCCCTAGGGGTCGGTCGGGTGCTGTCGGGGCGGACGCGCGCTTGCGGGGAGAGCGCTGGTGGCCGCAGGTTGGGGAGTTGGTGAGGGAAGGGAAGTGTTGGTGAGAAAGGGGGTTTGAGAGAGTTACTCTCTGTAAGAGAGTTAGAGAAAGAGAAGAGAGGAGGAGAGTTGAGTGTTCTGTGAATGAGAAAAATGAGAAATAAGAGTTTTAAGAAGAAGGAAGAGGGAGCTACTCCTGAACGTGGGTGGTGAGGAGTAGTTAGAGGGAGAAGGGATAGAGAGTGTGGTGTGTGGTCCAGAGAAGTTGGGGGAGAGTAAAATGGAAATGGCTGACCATGAACGAGTATAGGTTGCTGGTCCTACGGGACCAGCTATATATTATTATTATTTTTTTTAATAAAAATTAAGCCAAGTCAAATTAGAATTAATAGGAAGGGGAAAAGAAGTTGGGTTCGGGCTCAGGCCTGGGTCTGGGTTCGGACTCGGGTCTGGGTCTAAATCAAAAGTCCATGTTATTATTATATTTTTTTTCGAAATCTTTTGCACTCAATAATATATAATAATAATAATAATAATAATAATAATAATAATAATAATAATAATAATAATAATATTAGAAATACTAATATTTAATACAAAACACTAATATTAATAAATTACAAAATATGGGTTTCACACAACCAGTACCTATGCAGAATGCAGATACCTATGCATCCACCAGTCAATCACCTTAACTGCCAATTGTCGTTTCTTATGTTTTCTTTATTTATTACTAAATAGTTTAAGTATCAGTAATTAAATTTTATCGTTTTAATTAACTACTATCTAAGTAATTGTTTTTTAGTATTAGTATTATTATTGAAGTTATGAACTATTCTAAGTAACTACTCCACCAAGGTACTGTTTAGGGGTGGGCACGGGTCGGACCGGACCCAAATTTGATGGACCTGGACCGGACCTGGTACTTGGCGGGGCGGGATGGGACGGGACCAAAAAATATTAGAACCGGACCGGACTCGACCAGCTTGAAACAGATTCAAAACGGGCCGACCCGAGGGTCCAAATGGGTCCCCAAAAAATAGAAAAAAAAAATCCAAAAACTATTACACTAAACAATTACATATTCTATTATCTATAAGAATAAAACATGTCCAATATCTACCCAAAATTCTAGATTTTGTTTACTAAATAATAGCATCTTCTATTATCTGTTGACTAGAATAACAATAAAAATTCAAAATTTGATAACAAAAAATATAAACCCCTAGAAACGGGTCGGACCGGGACCCTTTTTGTTTTGAAAATATAACCTGTCCCGACCCGTTAATGTCACACGATCCATCCCGACCCAGCCCGTCTAAATTCTATATATTAGGAACCGACTTGTTTAGACATATTACGATTCGGGAAGGATCGGAACCGCGGGCCGTGGAACCGTATGCCCACCCCTAGTACTATTCATGTGAATTTCTCTCGGCTTATGTCATGTTCCCTCCATCACTCAACCCAGTTCACTCACTCGAGCCCCTCCCCCTAACAACCCTTTCTTCACTGAAGATATTCCCCTCCCTCACCCAATCAATATATCTCCTCACTCCCTATAGTACTACACATAACCAAACCCTAATGCCCACTCCATGTGTAACACTGACACACCTCTCCTATTCATCTTCTTCCTAAAACCAACACCTACATCTCCTACGCAATCTCTGCCTCCTTCCTTCTCTGAAGCCACCCCCACCACCATAACCATTGCACGACTCACATCCCTCTCCTTCACACGACTGCTCACAACCGTAGTCCCACGCCTGCCAAAGTGACCCTGACCCCGCGAATGTCAAAATCGACCTTGTCGTGGTCCTCTAGGTCGACGCGGCCATCGATTACATCCAAGGACGAGCCAGGATTTTAGTTTACTCTGAACTGAACTGAAAATGTCCTATAGAAAAACCAACAAAAATTATTTCTTAGAATGTCATCATAATCCAATTGTGATTCAAATATCATTTTCCAACAAAAGAACTAGTTATCAAATGATGTAGAATGAATTTTACATGTTCCTTAAGACAAATGGAAAAATTCAAAATATCATCTTCATATATAAGATGAGAAATAGAAAAAAAAACTTTTAGAATAAAGAAAAGAGCTGATCAATATGTGAAACCCATAGTTTGTAATTAATTATTAAATGGTGTTTTATCATTATTATTATTGGTAAAATTATTATTATTATTATTATTATTATTATTATTAATAAATATTTTTGGAGTGCAAATGATTTCAAAAATATAATAACAAGGCTTTTGAGTTTAGACCCAGACCCGAGTCCCAGACCCAGGCCTGAGCCTAACCCAATCTTTTTCCCATTTTCTTAATTCTGATTTTTGGACTTGGTTAATGATAATTTATATATATATATATATATATATATATATATATATATATATATATATATATATATATATATATATATATATATATTTATTTATTTATTTATTTATTTTTTGTGGCTGGTCCCATAGGACCAGCACCTCACATACACGAATTGGTAACCGTTCCTCTTTACTCTCCTCTCAAATCCCTCTCTTCCACACACGTCTCCACAGACCCCCAACGTTCACTCACGAGCCCCTTTATTACTCAACCTCTCCCCACTTCTTCCTAATCAGAAGAAGGAAAAAACTCCATTCTCACTCCCCACAGAGCACTCATCTCCCTTTCACTACTTCTCACAACTACTTCCCTCCTTATTTTCTCTCAGTGGAACAACTTCCCTCCACCTACCCCTACCCGAGCCCTAGTCTCCGGCCGACCATCGGAGCCCCTCGGCCGCCCGCGCCGACTTCCACCGGCGCCCTGCCCCCTCACGCGTCCGCCCGCGAGCTTCTCCGCCAACTCTGGCGACCCGCTCCCCCTGTCCCTCGCGGCCGAGCCACCCTAGCCCCGACCGGCGCGCCCCTCCGGCGACCCTGTCGGCCGCCCGCAGCCCTTCGTGCGGCGTTCCCCGACCGCCTCCGCCAGCGCCCCCGTCTTCCCTGTCAGCGCCACTCCGACGCCGACAGTACCGCCCCGTCGATAGCCCCTATCGTCGGCGTTCCCGAGCTCGCTGCCCGAGCTCGCTGCCATTCGGCGAGTCTTCACTGTTGGTCCTGCCGTGCCCTAGTTCTGTGTTTTTGTCGTTCTTTGTCACGACCCGTACCCTAGAGTTAGGGCACGAGAACGTAACAACGCCCAGCCTACGCTGCAGTGTCGGCGGTAGAACGCTGTCCTAGGTCTCAATGCATCTAACAGTATAAGACTAAACAGTTTATACTCCCCGAATGGGGGTGACATAGCCGAATGTAAACTCAATCACATCTAAGGTAGAGCATAAAGGAAGATAGATAAAACATGAAATCGAAAAGAGATACAACAGATAGAAGTCTAAGTGTCTAAGATACAAACTCAGAATACATCTCAAAACTCAAATACAGTAATCCATAAATACAATTCAAGATGACTGAAAATAAACTATAAGCAAAAACCCTAGCTATCTATGCAACCTCTACTGTCTCCTCTAGGCTGTAGGCAACCTCCAGGCTATCTGTAAAATTTATCAACAGGTCCAGTCAGGACAGGAGCGAGTACAGTGCATCTTAACAGATCATAGCAGGTTAGAAAATATAATCATGCAGTAAAGTAAGATACAGGTACTGAAAGAAAATAGTATGTAAACAGAGAGAGAACTGTAATAGAAATATCTACTATACATAGAGAACTAGCAGTGACTAGTGAGTCAGAGTACAATATGAACATATAATACTCCCCCGTACCCCCAATCAATACACAAGGATCCAGCCAGGTTATGTTATATGATGCTATGTAACATACCCCGAAGGTGATAGACCCCGAAGGTAATAAGCCCCCGAAGGGTGGTAGACCCCGAAGGTGATACATAGTAGTCCCATAAAATGGGGATTCTGGGGGTAACCCAACAGTGTAAGTCCCATAAAAATGGGAATTCTGGGGGTAACCCAACAGTGTAAGATTCCAGGAAGACTCTACGATCATGATGGTACATATCGTAAGTGATCAAAGAACCAAGAAGCATATGATACGCTATGAAAGTGAAACGCACAGAACATAGAGTACCCGATGCTCCCTAAGGATAACATCTCAAGAAAGGATCCATATAGTACCAATCCGTGTGACTAACGTGACATTACAAGTAAAGTAATCTACTGCAGGAAATAATTCTAAGCAGGATATGAAATGATCAGAGAATGTACTCGCCTGATATCTGAATGTCCAAGGTAAAGATACTGTCCGAGGAGAGGTGTCTGGCTCCTAATTAGAATAGCACAAGTCACGATATGTCCAGAAGGGTAATATAAAGCACTACAATATATTCTACATGAATCTAGGTCAAACTAGGCCAAAGTCAACCCTTGGTCAACTCTGGTCAACTGCACTAGTCAAACTAGGTCAAACTAGGTCATGTCCTAACCCAGCAAGTCTTACTAGGCCTAACCAAGACTATCCTAGCTAGCACACATCAATACAAGGCTATACAAGCCAATATACACCCAACTCTATATAGCATGCAATTATTCAATACTCAAATAGGCAAGAATTCACATTGGATATACACTAGGTAATCTATTACTTTAAGCTATATATGCCTACACATATATACACATGCATATATTGGTATTCAACATTAGGTCTATAATCATGGCATTTCAAATGGTTATATAAACTTATATATTACAACACAATATGCTAACATATATATAATATACATACATAGCTAAGTTAACTGTATTCATAAATACTTACGTAAGAGGCTATGTGTGTGTATGTGAACATGGCAAAGGGGCAAGTGAGGGTTAAATGGGCATACATAGTGTATACATATCAAAGAGTGTCAAAGTATAAGTGAACAAAGTGTCAAGTATGATAGTGTCAACATAGTATAAGGGGTACATGAGGTAATATAGGATTTGTGTTAACATAGAACTTTCTCATTAACTTGTATATTGCATACATTACATCTATTATTACATTACATTTATGCTTGCATTCATTTATCATTCATTTATTCTTTTGCACCACTATATGCACCATACATTACATACAATGGAACCTACATATTCATTACAAGCCATACTTATACATGCTTACATTAGATATGATACTTACACCTCATACATTATTTATTTAAACATTTACTCATGCTTGCATTCTCTATTTAATTACATAATATATATATACATTAACATGGGTTAAAATCAAATAGAACATTATATTACACACAAGGGTGCACAAAATGCATATGCCGAATAGTAACTCCTACTAATAATCAATATTGTACCATCTCAGCATGAATTAAAATCTAGGATTAAAGTATGTTATAGACTATGTGTTAGCTTTTCGAAACTTCAAACGGATCGCGTTTTCGTTTCCGGAAACTCCCGAAATCGCGAAAACACCGAGAACGCGTTTGTCTTTCGTACAGCTGACACTCAAATAAATCTCTAGAAAGTTACAGAAAGAATTAGGCCTATTAATACATGTTTTTGGAAAGCTAACTTCAATACGCTTCTTTTTAAAAAAATGGAAGATTAAACCGAGCTTTGAGCTAAAAGTTATGACATTTCTAAGTTAGGACTGAAATTAAAAACGTGGATAAAAATCATGACGGATTTGGGTAGTTTGAGCCAAAAGAATACACAATATATATCCTAATTATCCACAACAATAATAGCAATAATAATATGAGGAACCACACTCACAAACTTGATTATATAATTATCATGAACCATTTATTACATATATAAATATAGATACACTCTCATTACAATATATATATATATATATATATATATATATATATATATATATATATATATATATATATATATATATATATATCTATATATGTAACATGAACACATCCACAACACAAAGGACACTCCTATGACCTCCAAATGGACACAAAATGGACACAAATGGAGATACAACTATGGGGGTCATTCCTATGGGTTCAAAATAGACCTATATGCATGAGAAAATGAAAAGGAGAAGGGATTTATACCTCCCGGTAGATCGAATCGAAGAAAAACCTTCCCGGAGCGACACCGACACGTAGAGATTCCAAAAGGACACGAACGAGCTCCGAATTCTCCTAAACTTGGGTAGCTTCCTCCTTGGCTAGAATGGAGAAGGAAAGAAGAAAATTTGGTGGTGAAATGGAAGGATTTGGTGGAGAAATTGCTAGGGATTGCTCTCTAGGAATTTGGGGAAGAACAAGAGAGAGAAAAATAGATGGATAATGACAAATGAGAGGCTCAACCCTATCCTTATTGTGGCTGGCCATAAAGGTGGTTTTGTCCTATTAGGAAAAGTCCAAAAGCCCCTGCTAACCTATTCTATGAGTATTAGGAAAGGGCTAATTGGTTGGGGCTAAATTAGTCATTCTAAAGTCTCTAATCACACTAACCTTATCCATAATAATTAGTCTAACCTCTAACTAAAATATTTCTATCATGTGGACTAAAATTAATATCATGTGGGCCATGCCTAACTAGTGTGTGGGTCCCACTAGAGTCAAACTACCCCCGGGTCCCCGTTACAAGTCAGATTGAGATAAAATTCGAACCCGACTCAAATAATCCCAAAACAATATCATAAATAATAATATCAAAATAATTCAAAGAGGTCAAATGCAAAAATATTCTTAGGCCAAAAATGACATTAAAATATCATAATCACATGGTTAGGCTCTAGGTCAAACAATCTCTAGGGTTTCACTAGCAAAATGTTAAAACCACAAGTCATTGATTTAAATAATTTTAAAATGATTTAAAATCACCAAAAATTATATCATGAATTAAATATCATTACTAAAATAATTATAAACACAAAATTTCAAAATTACCCTCATTTGGAAAACTGGGTGCTACAACTCTACCCACCTTAGAAAAATTTCGTCCTCGAAATTTAAGATCGATAGTACTCCTTCTAGAGCCTCTAACCTACCCAATATCTAAGGTAACACTTTCTAACACTGGAATAATAAACGGACATCTAAATAGTATCAATCTAGGAATACCTCCAATACTGCTCTGCTGTACGGCGGTAATGGAACTTCAATAAAATATGGACTGGAACCTATATCCAAGGGACTGGACCTATTTTAAAGTGGTCTTAACTAAGGATGAAAAGGAACTGATCATAGGCTATAGGTATGCTCAAACTATTATCTTCCTATTAACCATCTATTAATACATTCTATTACCATAGGAATGATGCATTACTAAGACATATAGGCCCCTATCTCTCATAACACATTTATACTCACCAAAAGACTAGTACATCCTATCAAGGCTGATACTATAATCTCTCCTAAATCTCCTAAGCTACATGTTTATAGACACATATCCCCACATCAAGGACTAACCCATATATATCTACAACTGATACTAATGGAGTGACGTCCTTATTTTCCAACAATTAAGGTCTAAATTTTTTTTATCTAAATCATGCAATTTGAAGGAATAGTATACAAGGTCAGGGCATACCGTAGCAGTTGGAAGTCTCACCTAGGTTCACTAGTCATTCTAGGTCAAAACAGTACTATGGTATCAACACACAAACAATCTAGGGTGTCTTAATTGGGAAGGTAAGGGAACAACAATCATCAAGGTTGTAGGGCTGTCTACCATTCTATATAAAAATTGGTCATTATCAAAATAAAATAAAGGAAACTATCAATTATTTAAAAAAAAGGTACAGAAAATCAAATTCAAAATTAAGGAATTGAAAATCACTTGCATTAAAATCCAATCACAATATATATATATATATATATATATATATATATATATATATATATATATATATATATATATATATATATATATATATATATAGAGCGTTAGAGAGGAAAAAGCTAGCATTGTGGGTATGGGAACGTGTTCATATGGTTAGATAGTAGGCGTGTGTGTACGTGAATATACATGAAAGTGTATATGAGGATTTGGATTTCAAACAATAACTATCAAGTTACACTAATCATGGCATATGGGTTAACAATCTTCAATATATAATCTATTTAATCACAACTTGCATGGCTAACCATATATATATATAAAAAGGTAGAGACTTAGTTATGTATTTATATATTATAACATGTATGCCTAAGCTCTATATATATCTATCTAGATATATAATCATAACATAGAGGGGAAAAAGGGTTAGGTTACATGACAGTGTATACTAAGTTAGGGTGTGTGTGTCCTTGTACAGGGTTATAGCTTAGTATTGAAAGGTTAAACCCAGTTTTAGTTCAGCATTTACATACAAAATCTGAAAAGATGCTAACATTTAAACCAGTGCAATATTAACATAACACAGTTTCAGATTTTAGGGTTTTGAACATCGCAACCAATCTCAATGGTCCCAATACATCCTAACATGATAGAAATGAAACCCTAACATACTATCCATACATTTATCTACGCATACAGTTCAATATTACATGTTAAATCTGAAATTGAACATTTGAAATCAATGTAAAAATGTTAACATATATTCAGTTTTCATGATTTTGGAGAAATTTGAACATCAAAACCAACTCAATGTTTATCACAACCTATCATGTAAGAATATGAAACCTAACATTATATCCCTACAACAACATGTACACAGCTCTAAATATTACATTTAAAACAACAATTTGAACTAACATTTAAAATCCAGTATTAAGGGTTAATATGCACATAGTCTCAGATTTGACAAATTAAACACAAAACTCAACAAAATTTTTTTTTAAAATGAAACTCTAGGTATGACATACATATGCAGTGATGTAAACATAACTAATAACATGAAATTTATATTTAACTTGCGAATTTAAACTGGAAAAGCAGAAAACCAAAAATATTGGAGTTTTGAAAATTTAACATCAACGACATATTAATATTTATTTAGATAGGTGAAAATCAAGTGTAGCATGCATAATTGTCAGGAAAGTATCCACTATATATATTAATATATATATATTCTCATGTCCCAATATAAAAATCAGATTCTATACCAAGACCAACATTAGATTCCTACCAATATTGCAAAACAGGTGATTGGTGCAATCAAGACGATTTATTATTATTTAATACAAGAATAATAGCAAGAAGGGAATAACGATAAAATCTATTTTGCTTATCTGTTTAAAAGAAGGAACCATTTTGAAATCCAGAGTTAAAATATCAAATCCAAGGTAAAGTCTAGTAAAATCATCGATTCATTGTATTAAGAAGAAATTCATAGAAGAAGTTACACAAAGGTTTATAAAATAGCTAAAGTTACTCCTAAGCTAAATAATGAGAAGCAAAACAAAACAAAATAAAACAATTAATAATTCCCTTTTTTTTGAAGGACTGAAACAAAGTAGAGAAAACATGTTCGAAAATATTTAAGGTACAATCTGATAATCATATGCGTCTATCCACAATCATGGTACTCTAAATCCTCGTCATACTAGTAAGCAAGGCTACGATAATCACAGAGCCCTTGACTTATACACATATCTCTAGAATCATGGTATTTAACATTTTCGCGGTGCCGCTAGCTTGGCTGCGAAAACCTTAAATTCCCACACCCGAGAAATATATCCAGAGTCAGACTATATGTCCTCACCATGCTGGCTAATGTGACTATAGAAGACTAGATTCCATAACATAGATGACCTAGCCCATATAATTTCATCTTGCCAAAAATTAAATTAAATCAACAATGAATACCCAAAAATCAAATCAAATTTATCAACGAACATCAAACTCAAAAATGAACAAAATCCATCAATCATATAAATACAAACTCGGATGCTACAGCTAATCGTCAAGATTCAAAATTCAACAATCTTCCATCAAAATCAATAAATACAAACCCAAATTCAACAATAATCCATCAAATTCAACAACAGAAAATAAAGATAAAACAATCAAGGAAAAAGAGAGTTTTCAAATCGAAGTTAAAATAAGATTCTCAAGGGTCGTCCCAGGAATCTCTCAAGGGTTCCTAACTGTGATTGAGTACCTTCAAAATATATCCTAATTCTACTGCAGGCTGTAGTGGTACTCAAGTTCGAATACCACTACATAAACTCGACCTGCATGGGCCACCACTAAAAACGTGTCACGACCCGTACCCTAGAGTTAGGGCACGAGAACGTAACAACACCCAGCCTACGCCGCAGTGTCGGCGGTAGAACGCTGTCCTAGGTCTCAATGCATCTAACAGTATAAGACTAAACAGTTTATACTCCCCGAATGGGGGTGACATAGCCGAATGTAAACTCAATCACATCTAAGGTAGAGCATAAAGGAAGATAGATAAAACATGAAATCGAAAAGAGATACAACAGATAGAAGTCTAAGTGTCTAAGATACAAACTCAGAATATATCTCAAAACTCAAATACAGTAATCCATAAATACAACTCAAGATGACTGAAAATAAACTATAAGCAAAAACCCTAGCTATCTATGCAACCTCTACTGTCTCCTCTAGGCTGCAGGCAACCTCCAGGCTATTTGTAAAATTTATCAACAGGTCCAGTTAGGACAGGAGCGAGTACAGTACATCTCAACAGATCATAGCAGGTTAAAAAATATAATCATACAGTAAAGTAAGATACAGGTACTGAAAGAAAATAGTATGTAAACAGAGAGAGAACTGTAATAGAAATATCTACTATACATAGAGAATTAGCAGTGACTAGTGAGTCAGAGTACAATATGAACATGTAATACTCCCCCGTACCCCCAATCAATACACAAGGATCCAGCCAGGTTATGTTATATGATGCTATGTAACAGACCCCGAAGGTGATAGACCCCGAAGGTGATAAGCCCCCGAAGGGTGGTAGACCCCGAAGGTGATACATAGTAGTCCCATAAAAATGGGGATTCTGGGGGTAACCCAACAGTGTAAGTCCCATAAAAATAGGGATTTTGGGGGTAACCCAACAGTGTAAGATTCCAAGAAGACTTTACGATCATAAGGGTACATGTCGTAAGTGATCAAAGAACCAAGAAGCATATGATACGCTATGAAAGTGAAACGCACAGAACATAGAGTACTCGATGCTCCCTAAGGATAACATTTCAAGAAAGGATCCATATAGTACCAATCCGTGTGACCAACGTGACAGTACAAGTAAAGTAATCTACTGCAGGAAATAATTCTAAGCAGGATATGAAATGATCAGAGAATGTACTCGCCTGGTATCTGAATGTCCAAGGTAAAGATACTGTCTGAGGAGAGGTGTCTGGCTCCTAATTAGAACAGCACAAGTCACGATATGTCCAGAAGGGTAATATAAAGCACTACAATGCATTCTACATGAATCTAGGTCAAACTAGGCCAAAGTCAACCCTTGGTCAACTCTGGTCAACTGCACTAGTCAAACTAGGTCAAACTAGGTCATGTCCTAACCCAGCAAGTCTTACTAGGCCTAACTAAGACTATCCTAGCAAGCACACATCAATACAAGGCTATACAAGCCAATATACACCCAACTCTCACTACACCAAAATAAGCCTTTTGGAACGAAGGAATTCCGTTCCAAATAATTTTTGGAACGCCCATATTGTGTGCCTATTTTTGGGCTGCCAAATTCCTTGGAACGGAACTAAAGCGTTCCAATAAACGGATTTTGGAACGGAATTAAAGCGTTCCAATAAACGCATATTGTAACGGAATAAAAGCGTTCCAATATATGCATATTGGAACGCTTTAGTTATGTTCCAAATTTGGAACACAACATTTGCGTGCCTAATAAAGTGTTTCATGCTGGTTTCTACTACGTTAAATGGAACGGCAAAAAAATGTTCCAATGTTGGAACACCATAAATGTGTTCCTAACAAAGCGTTTTAGAATATATATATTTCCCATTCACAGTAACGACTAAAAAGTGTTCCTGTAGCAAAGCGTTCCTAACCAAAATATTCAAAAAAAAATTTGCACCAATTAGTAGAATGGCTAAAAATCGTTTGATATTTTGAAGGACATAAATTCTGTTCCTACTTCAGGAAAAAAAATTTAAATAACAAAGAACATATTACAATATAAGTGGTTATGCTACATTTCAAGAAAATCTAAGAAAGTTTGTAACAAAGTAACAATTGACAATATGTTGCAATCTTAAGATTTTAATGTAACTCATTTAAACGAAAGTAAATGAACTTCCGACCACAGCACGTACAAGTACATACAAAATAGTTCATGTTAAAGCTACATTGTTAATACAACTTTACTAAAATATCATGCTAAAGTAATGTTCGAGATATGTGAAAACACTTTGAGCAGCACAGACTAATCTCTTCTCTGACGCTTGACGTTCTTGTTAGTGATCGAAGGCCTGGAACTGAGATTACCGATTAAGCAAAAATGTGATAACCTGCAGACATTTCAAATATTGTTTAAAATCATGACAAAATAATTTGACCACAAAAACTTATATGTAAAAAGGTAGCACAATTCACATACTCTATTACAGTAGCTTATACATAAAAAGGTAGAAATGTGCTGCAACTAATTTGGAAATGTAGAGAATGCATGTATGTGCAGTGAATGAATGGCAATGAACACAAGCAAAACCGAACCAATGTATAGGAGTATAAGTCTGGTGTGAACCACTGCTCCATATATCTGATCAATATCTTCCCTACATTCTTATATGTAATATGTATATCCCTCTCTGACAGAAGTCGTCCTTATCCACCTCTGGAAGGAAAAATATATTAGAGAACATGAAAAGTATACAAGTCCCATTTGTCTCACTAGCTTGACCCATTTGACAGCCTTTCAACCTTTCACAAAAAGGGCTAATATGGACTGTATCATTCTACCAAGAAACTCTCAAGCCTAGCTGCCTATATTGCACAAATACAGACACGGGGGATAAGGGCACAATACGGTTCTGAGATACAAACATTTTCAAATAGGCACATTTAGTCACCCATGTTGCACATGGACAAGATATGGATACGGGCATCATATGCCGTGTCCATGCAACGTAGCTTGCCACATATGTGTACATTGTAGCAAGAGTGATACAATCCAAGACCAGTTTTGTAACATTTTGATCTCAAGGTGCATCCATGACCTTTTTTTGGCACTTGAGGTAATTTTAATTTATGACTTGTAGCTCTGTTATGTAATTCCTTAGCTCTTACTGGCATTTTTAACATCATTACTATGTTCTTCTTAGCTCTTGCTGTTCTTAGTTTTCTTTAGTCAGCTTTACACAAATTTTGTGGTGGTTGATTTTCCACACATGAAGAACTGTTATGTACTCTTCAACTTTGTTTTCAGCAATTTAGTGTGTTTAAAATTGTTGTGTTGCATCAGACATGCTCAAGTAAGTAGGAACATTATTAGTTTTAAAGGAAAACCAGTAGCTATATCCAAATCTTCTACTTATTTAACATGTACTCATTCAAGTTTTTCCTTGGACTTGCAGCCTACAGTCGGAGTGGAACAGCAGCCCAGTCAAAATGGCAAAAGCTCGGCGGCGTGGCCGGAAGCTCTTCTATTGTAGATTCTGAAGTCATTTTTCTTCTTTTTACCCATAAATCTTAACTATACACCCTTGAAATTATATCTATGACACATTTGTCATCAAGTTTTCCATCCTGCCTGTTATCTTTATTATACAACAGGCATGGAAGGGTTGTGGTTTGTAGCATGTAAGTAATAAAATTTTTCATGTTCATGGTGTTATGATATGAGTTAAGTTGCAGCTATATTTATGCTAACAGAGAACGAAAACAGTGGTACTTGTAAAGTAATAGTTACTTTTGTGTATCTGGATTGTTTTTAAGTTTTCAGTTTGTGTCAAGTTCGTCTTGTATGATTCTGAGTACTCTTGATCAGTCAGATTTACTGGAATACGAAGCCAGACACGCCAAATGCAACCTGAAGGTTTAATGGCTAATTCCACTCATGAAGAACTGTTATGTACTCTTCAACTTTGTTTTCAGCAATTTAGTGTGTTTAATGAGACACACAAAGAAAAGAAAATAATGCCAAAATTGGGGATATTATCCCCTAGAGAGTTTAGTAAATGCCACTCTAATTAGAAGCAGTAATTAGAGCTCGACTTAGCCAGTTCTCTTTCTCAATAAATTAAGTAGTAACACTTTACCTGGATATCCGGACGACTTCTTTGTATGTCCCAATTTCTTCTAAAGGAATCATAATTTTAATCACTAAAGGTCCTACGAAACAAAATAGCTATATTAGACATTAAGGATAGTAAAAAACTAAAAATATGCCATGCAAAATGAATTCTATCTAAGCGATCATAATTGAAAATGAGAAACAAGTTACTAGTATTGCTATTTATTAAGATATCAATTTTGTAGGAAAGAAGTCTTGTTCCATAGGCACATCATGAGATCAATCGACAAACAAACAAACATGAAAGGTAATCAATTCATGTATTTTTAATCAGTAGATTGGTGGTTTCAGTTTCTTTTGTTTGCTCTATACTTTTGGTTTCAGGCCCTGATTCGGAGACCATTCCAGCAATTTCAGACCCATGTCCTCCCCTATCAACAAGTACCTTATCTTGAATGTATACAGTTTCAAGAATTTCCTTTCACAGGCAATAGGTTAGATTGGGTATCCAGGATGTCAGGAGGTAGTGTATCATATGATAGGAACAAGGGGGGGAGAGGGGTTGTGTGTAAGAATTGGAAAATTACTTGTGAATGTGTGTGTTGAGTAGAGAAACAGTAATACGTGTGTGCATCTCTCATATCCTATGGGCAGCGTGGAAATTGCATTAGTCTAGGGCAGGTTATGTATCTGGATACGGGAGGGAGTATCAGGATTTCAGTATGGATTCGACTTGAACCAGAGCGTCGAGTTTTGATAAAACTGGTTATCAGATTTCAGTATTGTGGGTATCAAGTTCGATACCAGGACAAGGGAATGCCCTTGCTCTGTTATAGGATGGATAACATGTAGCATAGGTTAAGGTTCCAGTCTAGTCAAGAACCAGTACCTGACCATACCAGGTTGTGTGCAGATCAAATCAGCCTTTTCAGTTTTACAGCTAGAACAGGGAGGGTAAGACAGTGTCGAGAAGATGGTGTCTGGATGAAGCAGGATGCATCCAAACTGAGGAATGGGTGAGGCTTGAGTGTTAGGAGCACACGGATACAAGGGTGTATTTTAGTTCCAGAAAATTCCGATAATATGGATTAGCCTCATGGGACTCCAGGATTAGTTGAATAGGAATATGGTTTTGACATTTGTGGCAGAACAGACCATGTTGGCCCAGACACTTGAATAATAATAAATCATAAGCAAGCTCAACTATGGCATAGGCCCAAACAGTAGAATTTGATGCAAGGAACAAGTATGTTGGTGTGTGCACAGAAAGAAAAATACCAATATGTATAGACAAGTAATCAAACATATGTGAGAGATAATTATAAGCATCTAAAGAAACAACTATGTTAATACTACCAAAGGTTTATAATGATTGTTAGCAGTTAGACAAGTAATCAATTTGCCAGCTCAGCCATGATCTCATTGGCCCAGCTCAGCCTTGATCTCATTGGCCCAGCTTTATAATGATTGTTAGCTGTTAGTATTAGAGTATCAGTGAGTGTAACTGATTTACTTTTCTTGCCTATAAATAATGAAGGTAAGAAGAGAGAGTGAGGGCTATCAATTGAGAAGTATCAGGTCTGGTTTTCTAATTCTAGTGTAACCAGAAATTTTCCTTTACTATGAATAAAATAGAATTCTCCTTCTCCAATTAGTTTTCTTCCGTTAACCCTAGCTTTCCAGTTCCTTCGGTTGTCATCATGTCAAATGAAGCTCAATTACCCCCAATCCCTGGAGTTCTCGGAAGGGGATCCTATCAATTTGAGTTTGCATATGAAGTTTTTCTTTTTTGCTTCTTTTGGGACTTGAAACTTGTCCAAAATATGGTTGGAATTGATTTGATAAAAAAAAATTATATTGAATCAAAGCAACGAAGAGATCCAAAAACCTTGTTTTCCAGATCCAAAATCTTTTTCCCACCAAAACCTCATTCCGAAATCTAATTTTTATCATAACACTAAAAAAAATAGTAAAGACGGAGAAACCAGTCGACACTTCGATTATTTTTAGGGTTTTTTTAGGGTTTGAAATAATTTTTAGGGTTTTTTTCCCATCTAAGAGGATTTAACCCTTCGATTATTTTTCGGATTTAAAATTAATAAGGGCATACAATACCTTAGATCCCGACGGCCGAAATCCTGATGAAGACGGAGAAACCAGTCGACACTTCTGACCCGACACTTCAGACCCGACAGTCGACGGTCGTTGAAGCCGACACTTCAGATCCGACGGCCGAGATTTGTGATCCCGATGGCCGAAACTAGCGGCCCTAGAATGGAGAGAAGGGGACGACGAGACTCGAGATCCCGCCGGCCGAGGATGCAGGGTTTTGGCGCGCGTTGTTCTTCGGTTCCCGCCAAGGATGGAGAGAAGGATCGGGAAAAAAAATTAAGAGATGGCTATCTATGCGTGCCAATTCTCAAAATAGGGCTGACGTTTTCTTTTTATCACGTGGGTTCACGTGAGTTGGACTTTTAATTTTGGGAACGGATTTGGAACACTTGGTATGTGTTTCAGAATAAATATTTATTATTAGAATGAAAAGAAAAAAGAATTGGAACATTTTTTTATTCTGGCACGCTAGTTTTCCGTTCCAAAATCTAGGCACGCTAAATAGGCGTTACAGATTGAAATATGCCTAGTGTTCCAAATTAGCTATTTTTGTGTAGTGTCTATATAGCATACAATTACTCAATACTCAAATAGGCAAGAATTCACATTGGATATACACTAGATAATCTATTACTTTAAGCTATATATGCCTACACATATATACACATGCATATATTGGTATTCAACATTAGGTCTATAATCATGGCATTTCAAATGGTTATATAAACTTATATATTACAACACAATATGCTAACATATATATAATATACATACATAGCTAAGTTAACTGTATTCATAAATACTTATGTAAGAGGCTATGTGTGTGTATGTGAACATGGCAAAGGGGCAAGTGAGGGTTAAATGGGCATACATAGTGTATACATAACAAAGAGTGTCAAAGTATAAGTGAACAAAGTGTCAAGTGTGATAGTGTCAACATA
The DNA here is from genome assembly GCA_029216955.1 of Iris pallida. Classification (NCBI taxonomy): domain Eukaryota; kingdom Viridiplantae; phylum Streptophyta; class Magnoliopsida; order Asparagales; family Iridaceae; genus Iris; species Iris pallida. Next base: position 4,465,462 of record JANAVB010000198.1, on the reverse strand, counting down.
GTATAAGGGGTACATGAGGTAATATAGGATTTGTGTTAACATAGAACATTACATCTCATTAACTTGTATATTGCATACATTACATCTATTATTATATTACATTCATGCTTGCATTCATTTATCATTCATTTATTCTTTTGCACCACTATATGCACCATACATTACATACTATGGAACATACATATTCATTACAAGCCATACTTATACATGCTTACATTAGATAGGATACTTACACCTCATACATCATTTATTTAAACATTTACTCATGCTTGTATTCTCTATTTAATTACATAATATATATACATTAACATGGGTTAAAATCAAATAGAATATTATATTACACACAAGGGTGCACAAAATGCATATGCCGAATAGTAACTCCTACTAATAATCAATATTGTACCATCTCAGCATGAATTAAAATCTAGGATTAAAGTATGTTATAGACTATGTGTTAGCTTTCCGAAACTTCAAACGGATCGCGTTTTCGTTTTCGGAAACTCCCGAAATTGCGAAAACATTGAGAACGCGTTTGTCTTTCGTACAGCTGACACTCAAATAAATCTCTAGAAAGTTACAGAAAGAATTAGGCCTATTAATACATGTTTTTGGAAAGCTAACTTCAATACGCTTCTTTTAAAAAAAAGGAAAGATTAAACCGAGCTTTGAGCTAGAAGTTATGACATTTCTAAGTTATGGCTGAAATTAAAAACGTGGATAAAAATCATGACGGATTTGGGTAGTTTGAGCCAAAAGAATACACAATATATATCCTAATTATCCACAACAATAATAGCAATAATAATATAAGGAACCACACTCACAAACTTGATTATATAATTATCATGAACCATTTATTACATATATAAATATAGATACACTCTCATTACAATATATATATAAATCTATATATGTAACATGAACACATCCACAACACAAAGGTCACTCCTATGACCTCTAAATGGACACAAAATGGACACAAATGGAGATACAACCATGGGGGTCATTCCTATGGGTTCAAAATAGACCTATATGCATGAGAAAATGAAAAGGAGAAGGAATTTATACCTCCCGGTAGATCGAATCGAAGAAAAACCTTCCCGGAGCGACACAGACACGTAGAGATTCTAAAAGGACACGAACGAGCTCCGAATCCTCCCAAACTTGGGTAGCTTCCTCCTTGGCTAGAATGGAGAAGGAAAGAAGAAGATTTGGTGGTGAAATGGAAGGATTTGGTGGAGAAATTGCTAGGGATTGCTCTCTAGGAATTTGGGGAAGAACAAGAGAGAGAAAAAATAGATGGATAATGACAAATGAGAGGCTCAACCCTATCCTTATTGTGGCTGGCCATAAAGGTGATTTTGTCCTATTAGGAAAAGTCCAAAAGCCCCTACTAACCTATTCTATGAGTATTAGGAAAGGGCTAATTGGTTGGGGCTAAATTAGTCATTCTAAAGTCTCTAATCACACTAACCTTATCCATAATAATTAGTCTAACCTCTAACTAAAATATTTCTATCATATGGACTAAAATTAATATCATGTGGGCCATGCCTAACTAGTGTGTGGGTCCCACTAGAGTCAAACTACCCCCGGGTCCCCGTTACAAGTCAGATTGAGATGAAATTCGAACCCGACTCAAATAATCCTAAAACAATTTCATAAATAATAAAATAATATTAAAATAATTCAAAGAGGTCAAATGCAAAAATATCCTTAGGCCAAAAATGATATTAAAATATCATAATCACATGGTTAGGCTCTAGGTCAAACAGTCTCTAGGGTTTCACTAGCAAAACGTCAAAACCACAAGTCATTGATTTAAATAATTTTAAAATGATTTAAAATCACCAAAAATCATATCATGAATTAAATATCATTATTAAAATAATTATAAACACAAAATTTCAAAATTACCCTCATTTGGAAAACTGGGTGCTACATTCTTCGTCAAACGACGTTGGTTCCAGTGCAGATTTCAGGGATTTGTCGCTGTTCTGGACTATTCTTTCTTTCTATTTATCATCTGAGAGCTCTAGCCGAGCAATCCGAGGTATAACCCTGTCCCGCTATTCTATTTATTCTGTCGATGATGAAATGGTCCCCGGTTCCCTTTGGGAATTCGGTATTAGCGACGTCGTAATTTTCCGGGACTTTCAGAAAGGTCCTGTGAATTGTTTTGGATTCCCGAAATATTTTGGGAATAGATATTTGGTATGTTTTAGTTTCCGAAAATTTCCGGGAACGTGCTGTGATTTGTGGATTTGGAATCAGACTTCCGAAATCATTTCGGGTCGTCCCGATTATGCTGTGGATTGGTTGTAGATATTTTATATATATGAAATACGGGTTTTTCCCTGGTTTGGGACTTGCAGGAATTATCGGCGCCATTTTCCCAGTTTTTGGGTTGACCAAAAACAGAGGAGATGCTGCCCGATTTTTCCGTAAATCCAGAATTATTTTCAAAATGAATTTAAAATAATTTTCGGAATTTATTTGATATTTATTTTTGGGTGACGATCGTACCGGTCAATGGACCCGGCTAAGTGCAAACGATACCGGCCCCGTCCTGACGTTGAGGCAATCAGCCAGATGAGGATCGGACCATTATCTGAGACTTACTATTTATCCTTATTTCTATTATTTATTTTCTGTTTAAATTCTACTTAATTTCTATTTCAGTTTAGGACTAACGGCAGTTTATCTTATTTCAATTTATGTAAATAAATTGTAATGGGCATAAGCCCAGCTGGCTGGTCTGTAACTGTAATAGCTTAGATTTCCTGTCTTTTCTGGTTTTTCGTGTTTTTAGTATTTAACGATTAAATTGACTTAAAAGTATTTTCGTATAAAAATTAATTAATATTTTTCTCACTTAAGAATTGACAAGTTTATTAATAATTAAAAATCACGTGTTTTCTCTCTAAAATAAGAAAATTAGTTTTATATTATATTTTATAAAAAATTACCAAGTTTTCATAAATAACCTGGCAGCGACGTTGTTTTCCCAAATTCAAAGTATTAAATGATCATTTTTCCCTCGTATTAAATTAACGCACTAATAACCGTGTTTTTCTGTGTTTAGTTAATTAAATAACTAAAATTGGACTAGGACGCAAATAGAGATTGCAACTAGTACAGTTAAGTTGGTTAACCTGAAAGCTGAGTCTATCTCTCGAATGTAGGAATTCGAGGACAACTCTAAACTTCCCGTCTCGGAGTCGTCCACCTCTCCAGTCATTTTCCTGAGGCAAGTATAGTTTATGTTAGTTTACAGTTATTTATTTAATCGCTTTACTGTATGTCTAAACCATGACTCAAACACGAAGCTCTCTCCGAGAGTACTGTACTGTAACTACTGGGGACTGGAGAATAGCGTAATGATTATGACCACTACTGTAACAAAACCCATTATCCCTCCTGTAACAAACCCAAGCCGGTCATATGTCATTACCTGTTCAAATCACTGTTTTATACTGTAACAAACCTGTTTTAAAACTGTTTAGAACTGCATGATTCTATTTCTTATTTAACTGCTTAATTAGCATGAATTGTACTTTGCTCCCTCCTGACTGGAGATATATTTTTAGGCGATGTTGAGGATGCTGAGCTGTGTTACAACAGCTATTACGATCCTGAGTTGTACCCCGTTGTGCTGCCAGAGTCCCCGCAGGAGGACGATGGAACTGAGGCTGATCATAGATAGATTTTCCCTTTTCTGCATTTTGTTTATTTCAAATCTGTATTTCCTTTCAGAACAGTTTCATTTGTATTTAAATTTCAGTTTAATAAAGTTTAATTTCGAAGTTGAGTTGTGACAAATTATAGTGTTGTTGTGTGGTTACCTGCTACTGAACAGCTTACTGCCGTCGTCTCAACAACGGTGCAGGCTGGGCATGATCTGACTAGACCCAGATTATTGGGATCGGGTCGTGACATGTTTTCGGTGGTGGCCCATGCAGGTCGTACAACAACTTAGAAAAACATACCTAGAAACAATTAGAACACTGGAACATTGATTTGTCACGACATAGGACCGAATTATATAAATAAATATTTTTGTTTGATTATAGACTGGTAGGATACCTTGCTTATCTTTGTACCCTGAAACTTCCAGATCATGGCCTAAGGAAAGACTACTAGATCCGGCCCTGCTGAAGATGAGGTGTCATCAACTGATCACACCCCTTCTCAAGCACGCCGGGACCCACCTCCCTTGCAGCTGACAGACCGTCATCATGCTGCACCGACACCCGGACCCGTTTACGCTATCCTAACCAGTTGAGGCCGCCTGTATAATGGTATATGTTATTACATGTTTTATTTTCTAGATTTTTGGTATCTTTTAGTGTCTCCTGGTTTTCGAGATTGTTTTCTTCCTATATTTTTATCAGATTCTAGCATCCCTTAGGATCTTTATTTTTCGCTATTAATGGACTAATATTGGAACACTTCAATCTTCTTCTTCAGCAAACCTATTTTCACCTCCTCAATTTGTTGATCAAACCTTATTTCTCTATTTTTATTCGGAATCCAGATTCGTTCGCTATTTAGAGTTTCAATTTTCCTTTAGCAAATCTAACTAACACTTATCTACCCCAAGTATCTTTACGACTAGCATATCCGATCATTTGCCTTGACCTCATTTCAATTGACCTTCTCGGAACTAATCCCGAACCAAATTCTTTGGGAACCATAAAGCCTCAAGGGTTATCTATCACCAAAAGAATTGGTTCAGCTTAGTTAGTTCATGATCCTCCTGAAGGAATTATGTTCAATTTCAATATTGTTCCCTCCTATGTTTTTCCAAAAACCGAGAATATTTTCATATGTGACTTCCTCCACTCTTCTTAAAACCCTACTTTCTCTATGCAAATTCTTGATCAAATCAAGGCCTAGGAAGCTTCTATGATCATGAAGCAGGAACGGTCAGAAAATTGATCACATTTTGAATCCATTCTATTATTGAACTTCCTTTAGTCATGGAAATTTTGAGCTGTCCCAAAGCTATTTAAATTTCTTGGCGTTACTAGACAATTTCAAATTTGATTTCCTTGAATCAGTGGGGCTTACCTTCTTTCAAATTTTTAACTTTCCTTAGTTATGAAATTATTCTTCTAATAATTTCTTTGTATTTCCTGAGTGATTTGTCGGGAATATTATCATTGGTTTTTCTTACTTAATTCGAAGTGGTGATTCTACTATCTTATCTAGTGTTTGACTCAATTATTCAAATCAAGGTTGATCATTTCATCTTTGGAAAAGAAAATCGGAGGACAGATGCTCCTCTTGATTTTTGCTCCAGTCTCTAGAATCTCAAACACATATTTTGATAAATCCCTTGATCTCGGAAGAACAGTCATCTACATTTCTATCCTGTTTAGAACCTTAAACTCGTTTGAATTTTTGGAATTCCTCTGAAATTCACACGGACAAAGCTGAAAAAATATTTAGCAACCTAACATGACTCCGCACATTTATGTGATAGTCATTTACCTGAATTATGGAAAACTGCAAGTTTACTGCAGCTAGTTGTGCACTGGCGAGGCATAAATTTTAAGTTGAAATAATGACCGATAATCGTTAGGTTTCCAAATACTATTGAAACTTTGTTCTATGTTTGCTTAGCCATGAAATGGATAAAGTTGGAAGACTACTCGGTAAAACTAAATTATTCAAGTTATGGAGTCAAAAATTTATTGCAGTCTGGTGCACACTGACGAGGCATGAATTTGAGACAAAGTAACTTCAAATATATTTGGTTCCCGAATATTATTCAGACTATATTCGTACCATGGTTGTCTTTTGCACCACCAATTATTCTGACTATTGATCCGATTAAAGGATTTGTATTCCTAGCAACTGCCTCTATATTCAGAAATATTTTATCTGATTATGTTCCCATCACAGATATTCAAATCACTGTCTCTATCCTACTATCATACAACTTGTTGATTTTTTCCTGAGTCCCAAACCCTTATACCTCATCCCAATTTGATTTGAAAGTTGTCTCTCATTTCGGAAATTATATTATCTTTTGTTCCTCAAATAAATTATTGATGTCGTATTCTTTTTGACCTTTCTGTTTTTATTTGATTTCATATTTAAAACTTTAAACTCGTCATGATTATTTAAATCATACCCCGATGTTTACTTATGATTTTTGATCAACAAAATATTTTAAATTTTCTAGATATGTTTACATCCTTACCTTTATATTTAGCAATCATGCCTTGAATCTGATTTTGTCTTATGAAGTGAACCTAGAACATTTTATAACTTGGATTTTTAGAGTGCATGATATATAGAATATATATATATGTTAAAATGTACAATGGTGATTAGTATCGAGGAAAGCTTGTGAATAATTTGACATAGAAGGTTAAAGGTTGTCAATGTTAGGCATAGAGATGCACTCTAGGAAGGTGCATGGTAAATTAACTATAAAGGATAATCGAAACAAGAAAGATTGGACTTAAAATGTAAATAATTGAGGATGACGAATTTTTGGAAAGATTGGTTGGAAAGATGTAATAAGATTTATTTTTGAGAAGGTTTAGTCAAATAAAGGATGTGAGCTTAATCATGATTTCATAGAGGGTTCGAGATCAAACCGGAAAAATGAAGATATATACATGATAGCCTAAAATCACAGTAATGATCATCTAGGAGAAAGAAATGATAAAACTTTATGGATCGTGACAAATCAGAATATTGAAACGTGGTGTAGGATTTTAGATATGATATTGGGCATTAAGGCTTGACATTGAAGAATTAAAGACTAGGAGTATCAAATCATAGAATTAAATTGAATATATTAGCAAGTTGGGAGAAATACATATTGCATGAATATGAGATGTGTTCAAGATCGAAAATATAGAAGACAAATTTTTAGGGTGACTGGCAATTTAGGAATGGAATCGGGAATTTAGTAATCATGGAGTATTATTTCTAAAGGAGGGAAGAATGTAAATTAAAACAGTGGATAAAATTGATGATTATATAGCATTAGATGAGTTTCGGGATTGTTAACCCACTTGGGCATAAGACTATTAAGGAAGATGTCCAAACTGATTTCAGGCATGATTGCATGATTAAAACCCTGACCCTGCCTTTAATTTCGAGGACGAAATTTTCTAAGGAGGAAAGATTGTGAAACCCATAGTTTGTAATTAATTATTAAATGGTGTTTTATCATTATTATTATTGGTAAAATTATTATTATTATTATTATTATTATTATTATTATTATTATTATTATTATTATTATTATTATTATTATTAAATATTTTTGGAGTGCAAATGATTTCGAAAATATAATAACAAGGCTTTTGAGTTTAGACTTTAGACCCAGACCCGAGTCCGAGCCCAGACCCAGGCCTGAGCCTAACCCAATCTTTTTCCCATTTTCTTAATTCTGATTTTTGGACTTGGTTATATATATATATATATATATATATATATATATATATATATATATATATATATATATATATATTTTTTTTTTTTTTTTTTTTTTTTTTGTGGCTGGTCCCGTAGGACCAGCACCTCACATACACGAATTGGTAACCGTTCCTCTTTACTCTCCTCTCAAATCCCTCTCTTCCACACACGTCTCCACAGACCCCCAACGTTCACTCACGAGCCCCTTTATTACTCAATCTCTCCCCACTTCTTCCTAATCAGAAGAAGGAAAAAACTCCATTCTCACTCCCCACAGAGCACTCATCTCCCCTTCACTACTTCTCGCAACTACTTCCCTCCTCATTTTCTCTCAGTGGAACAACTTCCCTCCACCTACCCCTACCCGAGCCCTAGTCTCCGGCCGACCATCGGAGCCCCTCGGCCGCCCGCGCCGACTTCCGCCGGCGCCCTGCCCCCTCGCGCGTCCGCCCGCGAGCTTCTCCGCCAACTCCGGCGACCCGCTCCCCCTGTCCCTCGCGGCCGAGCCACCCTAGCCCCGACCGGCGTGCCCCTCCGGCGACCCTGTCGGCCGCCCGCAGCCCTTCGCGCGGCATTCCCCGACCGCCTCCGCCAGCGCCCCCGTCTCCTCTGTCAGCGCCACCCCGACGCCGACAGTACCGCCCCGCCGACAGCCCCTGTCGTCGGCGTTCCCGAGCTCGCTGCCCGAGCTCGCTGCCATTCGGCGAGTCTTCACTGTTGGTCCTGCCGTGCCCTAGTTCTGTGTTTTTGGCGTTCTTCGTCAAACGACGCTGGTTCCAGCGCAGATTTCGGAGATTTGTCGCTGTTCTGGACTATTCTTTCTTTCTATTTATCATCTGAGAGCTCTAGCCGAGCAATCCGAGGTATAACCCTGTCCCGCTATTCTATTTATCCTGTCGATGATGAAATGGTCCCCGGTTCCCTTTGGGAATTCGGTATTAGCGACGTCGTAATTTTTCGGGACTTTCGGAAAGGTCCTGTGAATTGTTTTGGATTCCCGAAATATTTCGGGAATAGATATTTGGTATGTTTTAGTTTTCAAAAATTTCCGGGAACGTGCTGTGATTTGTGGATTTGGAATCGAACTTCCGAAATCATTTCGGGTCGTCCCGATTATGCTGTGGATTGGTTGTGGATATTTTATATATATGAAATGCGGGTTTTTCCCTGGTTTGGGACTTGCAGGAATTATCGGCGCCATTTTCCCAATTTTTGGGTTAACCAAAAACAGAGGAGATGCTGCCCGATTTTTCCGTAAATCCTGAATTATTTTCAAAATGAATTTAAAATAATTTTTGGAATTTATTTGATATTTATTTTTGGGTGATGATCGTACCGGTCAATGGACCCGGCTAAGTGCAAACGATACCGGCCCCGCCCGGACGTTGAGGCAATCAGCCAGATGAGGATCGGACCATTATCTGAGACTTACTATTTATCCTTATTTCTATTATTTATTTTCTGTTTAAATTCTATTTAATTTCTATTTCAGTTTAGGACTAACGGCAGTTTATCTTATTTCAATTTATGTAAATAAATTGTAATGGGCATAAGCCCAGCTGGCTGGTCTGTAACTGTAATAGCTTAGATTTTCTGTCTTTTCTGGTTTTTCGTGTTTTTAGTATTTAACGATTAAATTGACTTAAAAGTATTTTCGTATAAAAATTAATTAATATTTTTCTCACTTAAGAATTGACAAGTTTATTAATAATTAAAAATCACGTGTTTTCTCACTAAAATAAGAAAATTAGTTTTATATTATATTTTATAAAAAATTACCAAGTTTTCATAAATAACCTGGCAGCGACGTTGTTTTCCCAAATTCAAAGTATAAAATGATCATTTTTCCCTCGTATTAAATTAAAGCACTAATAACCGTGTTTTTCTGTGTTTAGTTAATTAAATAACTAAAATTGGACTAGGACGCAAATAGAGATTGCAACTAGTACAGTTAAGTTGGTTAACCTGAAAGCTGAGTCTATCTCTCGAATGTAGGAATTCGAGGACAACTCTAAACTTCCCGTCTCGGAGTCGTCTACCTCTCCAGTCATTTTCCTGAGGCAAGTATAGTTTATGTTAGTTTACAGTTATTTATTTAATCGCTTTACTGCATGTCTAAACCACGACTCAAACACGAAGCTCTCTCCGAGAGTACTGTACTGTAACTACTGGGGACTGGGGAATAGCGTAATGATTATGACCACTACTGTAACAAAACCCATTATCCCTCCTGTAACAAACCCAAGCCGGTCATATGTCATTACCTGTTCAAATCACTGTTTTATACTGTAACAAACCTGTTTTAAAACTGTTTAGAACTGCATGATTCTATTTCTTATTTAACTGCTTAATTAGCATGAATTGTACTTTACTCCCTCCTGACTGGAGATATATTTTTAGGCGATGTTGAGGATGCTGAGCTGTGTTACAACAGCTATTACGATCCTGAATTGTACCCCGTTGTGCTGCCAGAGTCCCCGCAGGAGGACGATGGAACTGAGGCTGATAGATAGATTTTTCCTTTTCTGCATTTTGTTTATTTCAAATCTGTATTTCCTTTCAGAACAGTTTCATTTGTATTTAAATTTCAGTTTAATAAAGTTTAATTTCGAAGTTGAGTTGTGACAAATTATAGTGTTGTTGTGTGGTTACCTGCTACTGAACAGCTTACTGCCGCCGTCTCAACAACGGTGCAGGCTGGACATGATCCGACTAGACCCAGATTATTGGGATCGGGTCGTGACACAATATGTTCTTTTTGCTTCTGTTTTCCAAAAATCTCCTCCTATTTCTTCTATTCAAGAAAAAAATCTACCACAAAATGAAGGCAATCACAAGCAAATAAATATTAATAATAGAATAATAAATACTAATATAAGGCACTTACTAACGAAATTGGAATCGTTGATCCTTCCGAGAAGCAAAAGCATCCATTGTCGAATTTGTATCTTTAACTTGCCAAGATTTCAATGTTTGTTGTATTATATGAGTAGCATTTACAAACCGCAATCGTCCATCCATATAATTACAAAATTAACAACAATGGATAGAGCTGTTATACTTTAGAGGAGAATAAGATAGAAAATATAGAAAAATAGTCTTCCTTCATATATCATACACTCAACTAGAATGGTCATTTTATAGGCCTACAATAGAATGCCAAAGGCCATAAGTTACATATGTTATGAAACCAAGGGCCATGAGTTACATAAGTTATGAAAGACCATCGGACATCCATATTGATGTCCAATGGAATATGCCTTATTAAAACATTGCCAAGAAAAATCCAATGGGATAAAAACTTGGACGAAGGAAAAATAGTACATATTCATATAAAATGCGTAAGCGTGATAAACTGTCTCGTTAAAACCTTGCCAAAAAACCCAGTGGGATAAAAATTTGGTCAAAGAAAAAAGAGTACAGTATGAGAATTATTAATCAGGCTCACCCCGATACTGGTAAGAGATCCTTTAGTTGACGTATCCCAATATTCTGAATCATCTTTCTGAATGTTGTGGTTGACAATACTTTCGTGAATAAATCTGCAAAATTATTACTCGATTGTATCTGTCGAACATCAATGTCACCATTCTTCTGGAGCTCGTGAGTGTAGAATTTTTTTGGTGATATATACTTCGTTTTGTCACATTTGATGTAGCCATTTCTGATTTGTGTAATACCAAGCAGTATTATCTTCATATAATGTCGTCGGAGTATATTTTGTTGAAGATAACCCACATGATTCTCGGATATGATGAACTATCATTCTCAACCATATGTACTCTCGACTTGCTTCATGCAATGCCAGAATTTCTGAGTGATTAGAAGAATTAGCTACTAATGCCTGCTTTACCAACGCCATGATATTCACTACACCAAAACAGTCATTTCCTAACAACTATAAGCGTTCGAAAAAAATTTCCTAACGGTTTTTTACCGTTAGGAAAAAAAAAATTGCTAACGGTAAAAAACCGTAGGCAAAGTAAACTTTTCCAACATTTTTTTACCGTTAGGAACACAAATATTTCCAACACTTAAAAACCGATAGGCGTGCAAATTTTTCCAACACATAAAACCTGTTAGAAAAGCAAATTTTTCCAACAGTAAAAAACCGTTAGGAATGAACATTTGTAATTCGTGGTCTAATCAGACAACATATTGCTTCTAACATAGGGATTGCTAAAAGTAAAATTCGGGAAAAAGAACCGCTACAAAATTAAAAAAAAAAAATTAGCTCTATTGAAATTGAGCTGGCTTTATTGAATCCTCTCAATTATCAACCACTATTCATTATGACAATACAATACTACACCATAAACTGACTCCTACAAAATGAATTTGATACACATGATGAGAGGAAATAGAGATCATATAGATCCTCCAAGCTTCATTTCAGAAAATTTGTTCAAACAAGATGACACCAAAAGAAAAGAACAATACTCAAAAATAACAATATCAGGAAAATGACTACAAATTGTTGCATAACTGCCTATCGAATGAATTATCTCCGATTCATGCTAAGAAGTTCCTAAACATTACTGCAGGGAACTTTATTGCAGGAAAGGTAAGGCTCATTTAGCAAATAATCTTCTCACTTGATCAGGGTAAGTTCTATCATTGAATGTAGTGCTTTGCAGCAGCAACATAATGGTAAGAATGTCGACAACATAGGCCAAGGCAACCTTCAACTCGGTTTCACAATTTTCTTCACCTACAGTAAAAAAGGATAACAAGGTTAAGATCATATAAGGAAGGTGTAAGAATTGCAACAAGTCATATTTAGTTATATCAGAGTTCCTAGATAAGCAAAAAGAGTATTCTTTAGTCACAAAAGGCCAAATGAATACCTTGAGAAATGAGTAACTTAACATGCAAATTTATGATCAAGGAGAAGAAAATCAAGTTGTTGTAACAAAATTGGTAGCTTTTATTAGAAATCGTATGAGTTGGCAACAAATTTTAAAGAAAAGAAAACTCTTCTCCTAGCTCTTCTTGATAAGAACTATAAGGGTGTGTTTGATTGCAAGGTGGAAAAGATATGGAAAAGAAATTAATTCCATGGAATTATTTTCCTAGGAAAAAAATTCTATGGAATTTTAAAAATATTTCATGGAAAACTTAATTTGGGTGTTTGATTGTCATTATTTTCCATGGTAAATAGTTATTTTCTATGGAAAATGATATTTTCCTATGGGTTGGACAAGTTTCATTTTCCACCATTTTAGAAGAAAATATGGAAAATGATAGTTTTTTGGAAAATAATTCCATGGAAAATATAAGCTATCAAACACTACAATTGGTGGAAAATTTGTGATGGAAATATTTTCCATGGAAAAAAAGCCCAATCAAACACAGCCTAAAGTTGTCTGCATATTCATAGATAGAAACATAACAGGGCATCACGACTCCGTTTGGTGATGTGCATTGCATTTGAGAAGTTTAAATCCGTGAAATAAATATCTGAAGAAAAGGGGATTGCACGGTTACCTCTTTTTCCTGTCTTGCAAGTTCTTCATCTGTATCTTGTATTGTAGTGATTCTCAATGTACTGCTTCATGGCAGCAACCTTCTTCTTTGTCATGTTTGAAGGCCCATCGTCAATCGGACGTGGTTTCTGTGTGTCATCCATCTCCTTACTTTTTGGCTCACAACAATTCAAATTATCTTTACTTCTTATTAATTTCTAAAACAACTTCAGCTTCGATTCCATCTAATAACACCACCACAATTTCCTTACTTTTTCCTTCATACAACCAAATGGAAAGAAAGTAAACCTGATATTATCAAATTTTTCCCAAACATAAATTAATTGTTCCCAACATGCAGCCACTTTCACCAATAAAATCATTACATCAGAACATAATTGTAATACAATTAATCCACAATTATATCAAAATTCACACACAAAAAATATCACCAATTTTCATCAATAGGATAATTACAATCAAAGATTGCAATTGTGAAAATCTTATTCGCATGTACATTTATAAAGAAAGTAAAACTATTTTCCCTCAAATGCCCTCCAAACACAAACCAAGTATTCCCAATGTGAGAATATTATCCATCAAAAAGAACTAAATTCACAACAGAATCACAGTTCTAAGAAAATAAACTCAAATAATGAGAATCAAGATTCACACAAAATATGACCAATCTTGGTAAAAGAGATAAAAACCTTGTCTAATCATATTCTCGCATATCTCCCACAAAGAAACTAGACTTTTTTGGTCCAAATGTTACCGTAACATAAACCAATTGTTCACAATGTGTCACATTTTCCATTAACAAAATTAGACTCGCATCAGATCATAATTGTACAAAATGATTTCATACAAAGGATCTTTAAAAGTAAATTAACAATTACCTAAAACAACTTTTTTCCTAAAAGAATAACCTTTGCGACTATAATCTATATCACATTTTGCTCATGTAACTTGGACACAAGATAGGAAGCATGGGGATTTAGATGACAATTCTTTAAAGTGAAATCTGAGTAGAACGATGTCCATTTGAATTTTGTCCTATTGGTTTATTGAAGTTCCAGGTTTGAGAGTAGGTAGTTTTTTGTATTAAAGTTGACATTAATGGGTAGACCAAAGGGAAAAGTGTTAATTAAACAGGCTGATAGTAATGATAGAAATACACTTCTAGTTACTTCCCACTACTCCAGAACCCAACGGGCAGACATCAGTTCTCCAGACAAAATGACAGAGAGCCCACGTGAATCAATTGAAGTGGATGGAAGAAGGGCCAGTAACCAATACTTTTATCCTAGTTCCATGAACCAAATGCACCCTCACCCTATATTGATCACAATATCACTATTCTCCCAGCAATATAAAACTTGGAAGAACATAAAACTCCAAGATCATAAAGTGACACAAAATGTTGACATTTGCTATTACATAAATTATATAACCTATAAGCAAGATCGCCAAACAAGCCTCGTAGAGATGATAGACAGCACTCATATCAAAGAGATCATAATCTCTACACTAAAATATAAAATCATAAATGAGAAACAAAATTAGCATGAAAACTCAAAACATAGTATAAAATGAGTTGATCATCATGATTTGATAGTGTTATAAACATCCAACAGCAATATATGAATCACTTCTGTCCCTAAAAAGCTAAAGCACCGATGAAGATGATAATTTCAAGGTGACAAAAAGTTTGCATAACAAGTCAGAATATTGTAAGAATGGTCACTCATCCAAGCTGTTATATAATATTTGCACTAAAAATCAAAATATACTTTTTCCAAAAAAGAAATAAAGAAATGAAGGTCAAATTCCAAGCTGATTAAAAAATGAAAACAAGAAGATCACAATTTCTGTAAGCAAGATCAATTCCATGCTGATAAATAAATTGTGCACGCAAATGACTTCCCCCGCATAAATGTGACCAAGACACAATTCCAAGATAATAAGCAAAAGAAAACAATGACAAGATAAAAGGGTGTCCCATTGTCACGAGGCTCCCGCTTATGCATGCAGGGCCTGGGGAGGGTCAAGATGTGTGGAGCCTAATCCCCCATATGTATGGAGAGCATGTAGACTCTGTTTCCCTTACTGGAAACAACACCCTCCAGGATATAAACAGCACAAGCCTTAAGAAGCCTTATCGTCGGGCTAGGTGAAGTATTTTTTTACATATATTTTAGGCATCATCATAATTTTAACATGAGGCAACAAATTTTTAACAAGAAGCACATAGGTTCCGCAGACACAGACAGGGTTACTTTTATGGTTGCAAATTGTTATATACCAAATTTTTAACAAGACACAACAATAATAAAGCCTTTATCCCAAATTTCTTGGGTGCAAATTGTTCTATAAATAAGATAATTAAACTCTGAACTCAAGAAGCATAAACGATCTTCTAAAACCAAGGTAATGATTACACATCCAAGCCAAACCCAGTGGATGCACAAGAAAATTTCAAGCCACATCAGATTTCCAAAATGAACAAGTTGGACAAACTGCTCATATTGAATGCAGCTTGATCCCTCAATTTGGTAATTAGGCTCACAGTTGGACGAACTGCCCATACGAATTGCAATCAATTTTATACAACAATTTTTGCATCAATAATCAGAAATAAAGCCCCAAATTTTGGAAGTTTATGATTGCTATTAAGAAAACCCTAATTTTGGAAGAATATATACCACTGCCATTGAAGGAGATGATGGAGAATTTCAAAGACTGGAAATTTATGATTTTGTTTAGGAACGTCGTTCCAAACGAATGGGGTCGTCACCGTCGTTGTCCCTCAACCAGGACCGCCTCCCAACCTCATGCCTCCTTTCACCGTCGTCATACCTAAACCAAGGCTACTCGATGATGAGCATCTGACCTCGACCAAGACCGCTTCCCGACCCTGATGACTCCATCCGCTTCTCGACTCTGATGGTGAGGGAAAATATAGAAGGAGAAGAGAAGGGAGAAAAGGAGAAAGAGAAATCTAGGGATCGGGGGATACCAAGGTTGGATTTGAAATCCCATCTGTTCCCAACACTTTGACATGTCACGTGAAACTCATGTGACCAAAACTTTTGAACTTTTTAAATTTTAGTAATTTTAGTAACGGATATAACCATTGGTAACAAAGCACTATACCTTACAATTTTTTTTTTATTTTTTATTATTTATACTAATGGTTTTTTCAATGTCCAACAGTTTGTTACCGTTAGAAAAGGGTAACGGCAAAAAATCGTTATAATTTGGAAAAAAATTATGTTAGGAAAATATTATTTTGGTGTAGTGATTTTCACTGTAAGAAGTAGCTGCCGACTGTGCTCTATTCTCGCTAATCAGTTAGCAGTATTGCTCTCAAAACATGTTTACCCATGTCTTTAGAAAAAGTAAACTACAAAAGATAACTGCAATAAAAGTAGGAAAAATAAAATACTCTCTGCAGGCAGCAGCCTGACATTGTTTGTGGTTCAGATGACCGTCCTTCCTCTTCTCATAATCCCTCTCTGATGGGTCCTTCACAACCACCACCTCTCCCAGAGAATAAGACCTAAGAGACTGACTCCATCAAAACCAATTGTATATAGCAAAAGAGGTTGTTGAACCTTCTATGGAACATCCATCAAATACCACAAAGACATCTATCAACTAAACACGATTATCGAATATACTTGAGAAGAATAGTTTGCAGGATTACCAACCTTCCAATATTACAAATCCACCGTTATAATGCTTATGAGAGAGCTCATCAGCTGTTCCTAAAACATACAGTTAAGGCACGACGTACATAATAATGGCAAGATCCCTTTAGTATATGTTGGAGAATTTGGTTTATCTGCGGTGAGAATCAACGATAATGGCAGGATGTGACTTGAATGATCACCAGATAAGATAAATAATAATACAGTATCAGAACAAAGAACAAAACAATATGATACTTGTAGAAAGCAAAGACACTTTTTATATATGGTATCAAACTGGGAAAGTTCATCTTCTATATTCTACAAAAATCAGGGCTAGTAACTAAAA
Source organism: Iris pallida (assembly GCA_029216955.1). Classification (NCBI taxonomy): domain Eukaryota; kingdom Viridiplantae; phylum Streptophyta; class Magnoliopsida; order Asparagales; family Iridaceae; genus Iris; species Iris pallida. The sequence continues at coordinate 4,448,513 of JANAVB010000198.1, read as the reverse complement.
GCAGGTAGGCTGAATCAGATTCGCTTACCATTACAGAAATAAAAACTGGAATCCAATTTTACAATGTAACTGTGTACATAATGATTAATGTTGACAGGCTCAAATTTACAGAGAAGCGATCAGGTAAAAATATGCCAAATATTTAGGTTTACCAATGTTGAGTGAAAAGAACAAGGTGATCTTCATAAATGACATGTTACAGTTGATGTTAATGTTTTCAAAGATCCTGGTAACAAATTAGGGGATCCAAAGCAGCATAACAGGATTCAGGTATCCTTACGAGTATTAATTGAAGTATCGAATCAGAGCCTTAATTACATGCACTTGTTAATCAGGTATGGTACCTGTCAAAACTCATGGACTAATGATTATTGAGTCTAGCCAAGGCAACTTTCAAAAAGATATCAATCCTTCTGATGCCCCACATATTTAGATGAACTAGCATAAGATACAATATCACATTTTTGTTGGTGATCTCCTCTGCTTTCACATCATCCTTGACAAGAAAAGCACAACTAATAGATATAAGAAATGCGAGTCTCCTTTAGCCCATTCACTGTAATTAGCAAAGGAAACCACTCACTACCGAATCCTAACCAACAATATCAAAGCATAACTAATTGCAATACTCTGCTAGACCTCATTAGTAGTATTGCCTATTTCAGTCTTCAACCATTCTATCTTCTTAAAAAATGTTAGACCTCATTAGTAGTATTGCCTATTTAAACATTTAATTTTGGAACGATATATGCCCCTCGATGGAGGCAATAAACATCTGCTTATCAGGAAACAAAAGAATGTCTCTTAGTGTGTAGTTGGATGTAAAAAAATCAAAATATATTATGATTTTTGTGAACTTTATGGTGAAACTCCAAAACTTTTTGGATCGTGTTTGGGTGCTATTCAAAACACTAAAGATCGTGTTTGGCAATAAACATTTAATTCCAATTTTCATATGTAAACTTTTTAATCTACGAAGTTATGCCCTTCTATAACTTATAATTGTCTTTGACCAAACACATAAAAGCAAAATCCAATTGTAATTTATGAGTCGAGAAAGACAGCAGAAAGTGATTTGGTAGAACACATCAATGCAACTTAAGTGGGGAGGATACTTGTGATGTTTGACAAGACGGATCTCTTCCTGTACAGTTGTAACCAACATATTGATTTGGGAAATTTCTCTGAAAATGGTGCTTTAATTTTTGCATCACTGGCTTGTCATCAGAATCTCACAGACCGCAGTGTGCTTACCAAGTTGTGGCAGAAACCTTGTTCTGTCAATCTCCAAATATACTTCATATCTGAAAAACTTCATCATGGGTAATCAAGTAGTTATTCACGATCACCATATTGCTAAGTACTTCCTTTAATGCTTGAGCTTCATCTTAAAGCAATAAAGTGCACTGGCATTCATTACAATTCTTCTGCCCATTCTCGTTGCCATATAGAATCATGATTAACTAGAGAGAAATAAAGGGGTGTTTTCATAGAACAACAGTTTATGTATAAGGGAAATCCATGATGTATGGGAACGTTATGATCACTCCTCAAGCATTAAGGCCTAGTATCTTGATCACTTGATTAATCTTAAGAAATGAAAAATAAGATTTGTTTTTATCTACTGAAAACTTATTGCTCAGGACAATCACCTTTAATGGTAAAAACCAACTACTCAAGCACTATTTCTCTCGGCTGTAACCAGTAAACTGGGTGCTCCTGCATCAACATTTGATCTCTGCCAGTTAAGTGTGTCGGATGGCCAGTGAATTCAACTGTGTAGCTATAACTAATAGCAAGTTATGAATCTTATTTTTATAGGGAAAAAAACCTGTGTCTTCATCATCCACCTCCTAGAAACACAAAAGATGGCAATATCTAAATATTCGAATCCATTTTATGCATTTGGCTCTACTCCTTTTGGAAACCAAGTGGTTCAGGTCGAGAACTTTGGCGAGGCAGGTTTGGGTCTAATATTCTGTGCCAAATTGTCCTACACGTTTCAAAATCTATAACTGATATAGCATACTGGAAATGGCAAAGAGGCATGGCCATTTGATTGACCTGTGCAGTGAGTTAGTGAGAGAGTGATCAGGTTTGTATAGGAATTAAAATGTATATATGTGCGATAATTGGGAGGGGAGTAACTGTTAAGTGACAGTGAATTAGAGTGTGAGAGTGTGTGTCTAAGGAATCAGTGAGTATCAGTAACTAGAAACATAGGCAAATACAAAACTAGAGTGTGAGAGTGTGTGTCAGGTGACCTCATTGAACTTTATGTACCAGTAAAAATTAATTCTAAAATGTCCTGGAACCAGCAAAAATGTAACCCAAAAACTAGTTCATGAATATCCTGAAGTACAGGCAAGTAACCCTGTATTAGTTTATACATAAAAAAAATTCTAAATAAATGTATAGGCAAGTAACCCAAAAACTAGTTCATGAATATCCTGAGTGTACAGGCAAGCAACCCAAAAACTATGAAACTAATACAGAGTTCTTGGTTACATGCAAAAATGTGCACTTAGCTATATTGATCAAGTACAAGTCTTGAAAAATTCTAAAATGTAAACAAAGGAACCTGAAACCAGCAAAAATGTTCAAGTATAGCATTCATTTCTTTACAACACATTTTAGTAGCGGTGCCAAGTGAGGTTGCTCCACAAGACAAGATTGAAAATTTTCTGGTACAATCAGCCCATCCACCTCATCAGTCATTCGCTTTGGAGAACGAAGAACAACCGACCAATCTGGATTTTGAATGTCTGCTACATAAAAAACCTAACTTGCTTCAAATGCAAGAATTGCTGGCTCATCATACTCCCCATCGGTGCTTTTCAACTTTTTTAAATTCACCGTCAATAAATTAGAGTCTGGACATAACTTACAGCCATTGGTCTTATCTCCAACATTCACCCACTCACAATAGAACACAACATGGTGAAATTCATAATAGTCAACTTCTATGATCTCTTTGATGATCCTATACCATGTAGTATCATCATTCGTAAGGTTCTTGTCTTTTGAACTTGCCCTAAATGTAGTGATTGCATCCATGCAAACACCGTTATCTTGTGTTGCAACTTTATCGTCATAACTCTGGGGAGAGAAGATATAGCCATTGACCCTATACTTAAGATATGTTTTGGCTTGTCGACTTGGTCCGCTAATATATTGCCAGAGATCTCCATTCATGCATTCTTCTTCAATTAACTAGTAAAGCAATAAAGTAAACATAATTAATTAGCACCACATCAAGTAAAATGATACACACACACACACACACACACACACATATATATATATATATATGATACACACCTTTTTGTGTAACCAGTCAATGAATCTAGATTTTATCACTACTTCTGCCTCTTTGGTATTACCACGGGAAGTAGTTTCCAGAGACGAGCGATACAAACTGGAAATCATTTAAAATGAATTAAATATAAATAAAAGATATAATTATTTGATAATTCTTTATTCCAAAGATGAGCGATACCTGTAGTACTCTGCTAGTTTCGGTATTTCTAATCTAAAAACTATCCATCTTCGAATTTCTCCATTGTACCCCGGTTAACTTAATTGTTTTACCCTCAATAATAGAGCGCTCATACACATCATCACCATTTTCAACTAGAAAAGAGGCCTGAGTAGAACTATGATTGCCATCACGTGGATTTGGCATGTACTCCATAGCATATCTAACAGACTCCGAAATAAGATAAGCCTCAGCAATCGACCCTTCAACATAACGCTTGTTGCTAGGAATGTCTTTACACTCCTTCATAGACCTTGTACCCGATAAAATAGTTAAAATTGTTAGTTTCCATCTAACGCAATAAATAACAACATTATAAGAAAATAATCATCTCACCTTTCAAATGGATACATCCAAATTTATCTCGTAGGTCCACAAAGTAGAGCTTGGTCAGCAAGATGAACCATTAGGTGGATACTTATGTCAAAAAAGTAGGCTGGAAAATAATGTCCAATACACATAATGCCTCAGCGATCATATCTTTTGCAGCTTGGACATGCTTTCGATCTAGGATCTTTGAGCACAATATGTTAAAGTATAGGCATACTTGCATAATAGCTCTTTTTAGGTCGCGTCTATTTAGAAATGCATGTTGAAGCATAACTGGCAACAAATACTGTATAATGACATGGTAGTCATGTGACTTCTTTATATGCAAACTTAGTGGTTGAAGACTTACAAGGTTGCTCAGGTTAGATGCAAATCCTGATGGGAGCTTTAAGCCTTTTAGGACTTGGCAAAATTGTTTCTTCTGGGAATTGTCCAAGGCATAACCCGAATCTCCTTGCCCTTTTTTATCAAAAAGAATATTTATTAAATGTTCAGCAACATTCTTCTCAGTATGCATCAAATCAATAGTATGTCGTACTTTATGAGATTGCCAATATTCCAAATTAAAAAGAATGGACTTTTTATACCATGCTGGTCTTTCACTACTATCATAATCGATATCATCATCATCACCACCACCACCATCGCCCTCGAGTGACATTCTCTTCTTGCCATAACCTTTCACTAACTTACCAGGTATATAGTGGATGCGGTCAAGCCTTTGCAAAAGGGTTGATCCATGCAAACGCTGCGGAGGTTGTCTGTGCTCTTCAGTCTTATACCATCCACGTTTGACTGCTCTGAATGGATGATCATCCTTCAAAAATCTTCTGTACTTTGTGTACACATTCTTCCCACCAATCCTCTCAGACTCCGTCTCAGTGCCGCAAATAGGGCATGCTTTGTAACCATGTGTTACACAACCTGATAAATTTCCAAATGCCAAAAAATCATGGATCCCCCATAACAACATGGCTCTCAAAGTAAAAGGCATCCCTCTGTCCAAGTCAAATGCTGATACTCCTTTCCAAAGTTGTTTCAACTCATCTACAAGAGGCTGCAAGAAAATATCAATATCTTGACTTGGTGCTTTAGGCCCAGGAATTAATAAGCACATCATATGAAACTGTGATTTCATGCATAATGAAGGAGGCATATTGTATGGTATAACGTAAACAGGCCAACAACTGTAATTATTAGATAGAACACCATGTGGGTTGAATCTATCAGTCGCTATACCAAGCCAAATATTTCGTCCCTCATCAGCAAACTCTGGTCACCTGCATTTAAGTGTTCTCCATTCAGCTGAATCGCAAGGATGTCGCATTAAGTCCCACGAAGGCTCTACTTCCTTGTGCCACTACATTTTTTTGCAATCCAAGGTATTGTATACAACCTCTTTAATCTTGGAATCAAAGGAAAGTGCCTCAAAACTTTTCTTGGTTCTTTTGATTCCCTTCCAACCTTTCCTGGCTTCGTTTTCTCCTTAACTTTGAACCGGGATGTCTGACATTGAGGGCACTCAGTCACATTTGCATACTCCTTCCAATACAACATGCAATTGTTCTCGCATGCATGGATGCACTTCGCCTTCATTCCTAAATCTCTCATCATTTGCTTTATTGCAGGATACTTTTGAGGGAGTGTGTTCCCCTTAGGGAGCTATTGAGTCAAACACTTTAACAATTCTGTCACACTATTTCCCGACCAATTGTACTTCTTCTTTATGTTATGCAGCTCTATAATTACAGATAGAGTTGTGTGTTCATCTTCACAACCGGGATATAATTTCTCACTAGCAATTATCTTATATTCACAATACTTATCAACATGATCAAGATCAGGAGCAAAAGAATTTTCGGGCACTACATTTGCTTGAGAATTATTTGCACCACTACCTTCACCACCAGGAGCTTCATTGTGTACACCATAAGCATCATCAACAAGGCTCTCCAACGTACCCTCATTGACATTGGTATCTTTGCTTAGAACTTCATCATGGATTTGATCTTCTTTAATAAATTGTGCTTCATAACCTGCTGTCATATCCATGCCCGGCTTCTCTCCATGAAGAGACCATTCATCGTATGTCGGAAGCATACCATTGATGATCAAATGCCTTCTAACTACTTCAAATGATGCTCTTTTTTCATTTTTGCATATTTTACAAGGGCAACTACATATTGTAAGCCCGGGAGGTGAGTGTTTCATTGCAAAATCCATAAAAAAATCTAACCCCTTGTTTGTACTTGACGTCATTTCTATGTGGATATTTAATCCATCCTTTTGAAATCGATCGTGACATGATAGGAAGAAAAATTATATCCTCTCAAACAACAAACCTAACAAACAAAGAAGATGAATATTAGTAAGAATTTAATCATTATACAAACTGCTAAGAAATAACACAAAAAAAAGAAAAGAAAAGAATATATTAATTTCTTTTCAAGTTACTTTCTAAGTCATTATATTGGCTTCATCTGTTTATATAAGATAACAATTTAATGAAGACAAAGGATATAAACAAAGGTGATCGACAAAATTATAATGCATGGATCATAGTACCCGATGGACAACAACACATGCTTTGTGTCTTCCTTTTTCAAAAGGGTGTAGAAATTAAAGAAGATACCATGCTCTTCCTTTTTCAAAATCCTAGAATTTTTTGCCTCCTATCATATGCTCCCTATCAATAAGAAAAAAAAGGAAAAAAAAAATAAAAGGGAGAAGAAATACAAACAACAACAACAATGTACTAGTGGTAGACAAGACCAAACTTTTCAAAATTAGAAAAAAAAAAAAACTACGGAACCACCACAATTGTTGAGACATTCTTGGGCTACATAGCACCACACACAATCCAGACACAGTCAATTTTTACAAGATAAACCAAAATAAAAAAAAACTACGGAACCACCACCCAATTCGACATGAGATTTACTTTTAACAATCTCTACTTCTCTTCCTATTTCATATGCAATCTTGAACTAGGTCACAACCCAGTCCTCTGAACATTTGGAATATATTTCACAGGATCCGCTCTGTATACAGTTTAATTATGAACATTGAATCACATAAATCTATAAGAATCAGCGCTTCAACTTTTAAGAATATTAGCAACCGACAGGAAGGAAAATTCAGTATAGTGGAAAAAAAATTGAAGCTATACATCCATTATTGTATCAGTCACTTAATCCCAGCAAGGAAACGTCACCATAACTACAGACAATAGGAAGTATAAGAAAATATTCATGGCTTGGCATACTGTCAAGTTATTTCATAGTTCTTAGATGTAGTAGTAGATCAGTAACAACCTGAGATCTTAATCCAAAAATTAACATACAATATAAAAACTGAAAATTAACATACTCAACAAAACCCAAAAATTATCCACACGCAAAACCTAGATCATTATCCACACGTAGGTCAAACACATAAATACTTCCTCATTTGTTTGAAATTAACATACAATTAACAAAACCCAAAAATTATCAAAACCCAAAAAATTAGGGTGAGAGAGAGTATGAGGGAATTACCTTCCTTGCTTCGACGATGCTCAAAATCTTCAGATTGTGAGAGAAGGAAACCCGAAACCCTAAGAAAACAAAAGCCCTAAGAAAATCAAAACATTATGGAACCGAAACCCTAAGAAAAACAAAACCCTAAGAGATTGTGAGAGAGAAGGAGAGGTCATACCTTCAGAATAGGAGAGGAGGGAAGCGTTCGACAGCGGGAAGAGGGGAAAATTGGGCGCGCGCAGGAGACAAGAAGAGGGAAGGGCGCGCACAGGAGAGAAGAAGAGGGAAGGGCGCGCGCGCAGGAGAAGTGTTGTGCAGGAAAATTTTAGAAAATTTTTTCCCTTTTGGCACTTTGTAACACTTTTTTCTTGGCACATGTTTTGCATGTGATCTAAGCTATAAATTTGTCACAGTTTTAACTGTTACAAATAATATAAAAAATAAAAAAAATTACATAACTAGAATTTTTGTAATGGATTTTTCTTATAGTCACGGTTATGACTGTTACTATCTTGTAACGATAATAATCGTTACTATTTGTAAAAAAAATGTGTGACAAATTGCTTGCTTTGATGTAGTGAAGTTTGGCAAAAGCAACCTTTCGTGTTGACAGTAGACTTATATGTGACCATCTAGATGATGCATCTATCAAGACCATAAAGTAACGAAATGGTCCACAAGGTGGGTCAATAGGTCCAAAAATATTCTCTTGTATTCTTTGAAAAAATATAGGAGACATAAGATTAACTTTCATTGGAGATGGTCTTGCAATTAATTTCGCTTGTGAGCATGCAACACACACACACACACACAATCACGAGGTAAAAGAATATTTTGGTTCTTTAGAGGATGCCCACATGAGTTTCTAACTATTCGATGCATCCTACTTGATCTAGGGTGGCCAAGTGGATCATGCCAAAGTATAAAAAGTTTTGGATCATTGAACTTTTGGTTTATCGCAGTGTTAGATTCTATGGCACTTATGTTTGCATAATATAATCTTGATGAGAAAACTGGGAGTTTCTTTCACATGCTTCTGGCATGAATCATTGGAGGTAATACATAGATATTCCATATTTTCCTCATTCATAGTCTCGATATGGAAACCATTGAGACATATATCTTTGAAACTTTGCAAAAAAAAAATGACTTGCTAGAATATAAAGCCACTTTCACAAAAATATTTACTCCACCCGGTAATATAATGTTCGCTCTTCCAGAGCCCTCAAACAGTTTTATAGTACCAGAAATTGTACTAATATTTGCTTCTACCAATTTTAAGTTGGAGAAATATTTTTGATCTCGAAGAATTGTGTGTGTTGATCCACAGTCAATCAGACATATATATATCCACCATTGGAGTTGTTCACTGCACCTTTATTTTTCATATTTCTATAAACAAAAAAAAATGAAGAAACATTATGAAACATAATTTATTAATTCGATATTATAATGGCCAAGACTTAGAAATATGAGAATACATGCATTAAACTAAAATTAAACATAGAAAAATAAAGTTCAAATAGTCTAAATCACAACACAATCATTTTAGTTCTTTCCATAGCCATCATTAGCATTATCACCCCAAAACTTAAACCCATTGATTCCTTCACTTGGCTCGTTCAAGAAATCATCAACATCCAGATGAGTAAATTCTATTGGATCATTTTCATCTCCAACAATTTTACTGAAATATGCAAAGTTGATTTCTTTCTCTTTTCCTTCACCCTTGATAGATGTCTGGTAAAGTTCAATTAGGTGCTTTGGTGTACGACAGGTATGAGACCAATGCCCTTTTGCTCCACACCTATAGCAAGCCTCTTCATAATTCTTCGAAGAATCTATTTTTGCACCCTTTCCTTTATCATATTTTCCGTCATTGTTATTCCACTTCAAGTGGTATGGCCCAACCTTCTTGTTGAAGGCATGATAATTAGGACCACCATGATCCCGAGTTTAATCATGACTGTAACTACGACCATGACCACGGCCACAACTGCGACCATGACTGCGACCGTAACCACAACCACATCCTTGTCTATAGTTATTTGCATTTGCTTTAGGGAATGGTTGTGATCCAGTAGGGTGGGAGTTATGGTTTTTCATTAGGAGCTTATTATTTTGTTCAGCAACAAGTAGGCATGAGATCAATTGAGAATATTTTATAAAACCTATTTTATGGTACTACTGCTGTAGGAGCATGTTCGTGGCATGGAAAGTAGTGTATGTCTTTTCCAACATATCTTCTTCGGTAACATTATCTCTGCACAATCTCATTTGAGACACAATTCTGAACATTGCAAAGTTATATTCGTTCACCGTTTTGAAATCTTGCAACATCAGGTGCATCCAATCATAACGAGCCTTTGGGAGTATCACACTCTTTTGATGATCATAACGTTCCTTCAAGTTTTTTCATAAAACAGCTGTATCTTTTACTCCAAGATATTCGGATTTCAGCCCTTCATGGAGGTGACGTCGAATGAAAATCATTGCCTTTGCTTTGTCTTGTTCGCTTGCCTCATTTTTTTTTCTTTGATGGCATGTGCAAGGTTCTTTGAACTCAAATGGATCTCAGCCTCAAGAACCCAAGTCAAATAATTTCTTCCAGAAATATCAAGTGCAGCGAACTCAAGCTTGGTGATGTTTGCCATATGCCTAAAAAAATATTACTTTAGAATACAATACACATACTCAAATCTACAAGTTTGAGTTTTATCAATTAGGCTTCAAGTCTAACATATTTTATTTTGGCTTCAAGCCTTATATACAATATAGGTTTGGAGATGAAACTTCAGGTTCATCTAAATACAAAACTCTAAGATATTTGCCATAAATCCACAAAGTTTGGAGCTAATAAAATCACCGGAGAAGATCAATCCTAGATTAGTAAGCAATCCAGATAATTTCATCAAGGCTATTAATTAAAGGTAGAAATCAGTGGATAAAAAAATTTAGTCAAAATTTGATAACATAATAATGGGAATTAATGGCCAACTAGAAATCACTCCGAATAAAATGACATAACTGAAGGGGTAAGAAGTTTTTTTTTTCTTTTTTCTTAAAAATAAAATATGCTCAAGCCAAACATGATTAACAATCAAACCATAAGCAAACGAATCCATAAACATATATACTAATATATTTTGTTAATTGTATCTACTATTGGATATAATTTTAAAATATATGAATAAACAAGACCACTATTATGAATAAAAAAAATCTTGAATACGCAAGCCATGACTTGGTGGAAAGCTAAGTTTTGTTAGTATCAAACTTTTAGCACGATCAATCTCGCCAGATATGTAAGTTTTGTAAAGATAGCAAGAGTAAAAGTATTTAATTAGGAAGTTTGCAGAGAGTATGAAACGACACACTTATGTTATATAAGTATCAAACAATATTCCCATTATGCACATCATCCTTTTATATGAATTCAAAATTAGAATATTCTATTTTAATATTAAATTTTAACCACAGTCAGAATTCACATCATCCTTTAATATGAATCCACCACTGTGAATGATTTTAATTAGCAACAAAAATTTGAAAGAATTTAATCATACTGACCAGAAAGTTGAACGCCTTGATAACAGTGCCATAATTGGCAAAAATTGACAAAAATTGGCAACGGCTTGTGGGAATAAGAAACCATCCTACTTCCATATGAATGCATGAAAAAAATTACATGGGTCATGAGTTACATATGTTATGAAACCAACTAGAATGGTCCTTTTATAGGCCTACAGTAGAATGTCAAAGGCCATAAGTTACATATGTTATGAAACCAAGGGCCATGAGTTACATAAGTTATGGAAGACCATCGGACATCCATATTTACAACAAGAGCTAAACAGTGGGATAGACTCCTCAATTTTTCTAACTTTTTCACTAATGTAAGAAAGCACATGAAAAAGGAATGAAAAAATAAGATAAATAATGAACCAAGAAAGCATTGTCGGATAAACCTTCAGCTAAAGAAGAAACCACGTGAAGATGCAAAAAAAAGTAATTACAAGGATAAAATGTGTACAACCACATGACGAAAAATAATGAAGCAAGAAAGCACAATTTGGACCTTCAGCTGTAGGCAGCCTGCCATTTGGTGGTCAAAGAAAAAACAGAGAACATGAGAGTCATAGATAGAGGTTCAGGGAGGACTGAGTAGAGTTAGTACGAACGTCCCCTCCACTCGACAACAGACTGGGGAAGGGACACATTTTGCGATGCCCTTAGGGCCTGTATGGTTGCACGAAAGTGTATGAAAGTACGAAAGTGGAAAAACGAAACTTGTGCACGCGATGCATACGCATAAATTTTGAGTGTATGAAAGTACGAAAGTGGAAAAACGAAACGAAACCTGCTTCTACTCACCTACCTCTCTCTCTCTCTCTCTCTCTCTCTCTCTCTCTCTCTCTCCTCGAGTTTCTTCTAAAAAAGGGCGGAGGTGAAAGTGAAGGAATTAGAGGGGGACAGGAACTGCTTCATGTCACTTCCATCAAAAAATTTGAGTTTCATGAATAGCAACCAAACAGCTGAACTCATACGAGTTCAGCCGAGTTGCAGATTTTTCTCTACTTTCACTCCACTTTCACCTTACCAAACAGCCCCTTATTGTACTACGGGACTGAGAGTAAGGGGGAGCTGGCCCTAGATGGGAATGGATGAGAGTGTGGACATGAGAGAAAATTGAGTTTGCTGGGTGGGCTGGAGTGTGGTCACTACTTTACTTAGTGTGGTCACTACTTTACTTATATAAGAGTACTTATGGGAATTGAATGATATTTCTATAATTTTTGTTGACGCTCGTAATTTGATTTTGTGACATTAATTTGATGTGACACATTTTATATGTTTTGTGACAGCTTTACATGTTACAGAATTCTAACTTTTTTGTTTTTTTATATGAGTTTATCCATGTCCTAGATCACCCAAACGTAACATAATCCACCCCACTTCAACTTCTAGCTCCACCCTTGACTGCCAGCAATAATTGAGTTAGTGGCGTAGTCATAATTTTTTTTCTAGGAAACGCGGTCCATTATGTGGTTGTTCTAATCTTAGGCAGCAATGTGAAACTTTGTAGCTTACGTATGTTTTTTATTTTTTAGGTGAAGTTTTACGACTGATTCCTATTTATAAGGCTCCATCTCACTATAAGCCGCTAATAAATTATAAGAGGGCAAACTTCCAATTCCAGTAAGTATGTTCGAGTAAAATTGAACTACTTTATCTATTTCGATTATTCTGTGTTAGCTTTTTTGAAGGGAATGGCTATTAGATCACTACAAAAATACTGTTAGTTACAGACTGATTTTATCGATAGAAGTGAAAATATTGCTATTTAGTGACAGATTACTGACTGACTACTTACTGATTTATTATGTAAAATACAGTATAATTATACGCCGCTAGATCTGTCGGTAGTTAGTTGCTACGTTAATAGCAACTGATTAGCGACAAAAATTCCTTCGCTGATCACGAGTAAAAGTAACACAGCAACCTCTCTTTCTCATTTTCAAAATTTCACAACACTTTTTGCTTCCCCTAAATTTCTTCGACCCCTCTTCCTCCGACCTCCTCCTCCTCCTCCTTCGACCTCCTCCCCCTCCTCCTCCACGGTGACCTCCGACTCCTCCGACTCCTCCGTCCTCCGACCTCTGACCCTCTCTTTCGTCCGACCCCTTACTCCTCCCCCCGACCCCCTCACACGCGCTACCCCATCCTTCTCGCCCCCTCCTCCTTCTCCGACGACCAACGCAGTCCTCCTCCTCGCCCCCCTCCTCCTCCTCGGTTCCCTCCTCAAGCTCTGCCCCCTCCTCCTAGGGTAAATTTCTTTTAATTGTGTTACATTTTTTTCATATTTAGATAGCGTGTTATAGTTATATGTAATAATTTTTAGATTATTTCTAACATTTGCACATGAAAATTGTGACATTGTAATTTAATTGTGTAAACATTAGCTGGGTTTTGGAGACGAACACAATGGAGTATCTAGGGTTTTGGATTCCTGGCACTAGCTAGAGTTTTAGATTTTCGAAAATTATTCAAAATTCGTGATATTGGAATCGAATATCCGAATATTTTCGGACATTAAGATATCGAATCTGTAATGCCTGTGGTTCGTATTACGTATTTTTGGAAAATACGTATACGTGTCTTTTTCTTGTATTATTCCTTGTTTAGCTCTCGGCTTGGTTTAACTCTCGGTTTGGGTTGGCTTGGTTCGGCCGGCCCAATGCTTGGTTCATCATGGACCAAGGGTGGAACACCTTAGCCTATGCTTCTCCTTCATTTCCACCACAACCCCCCCTACCTACCACCACCTTTGATATTTATTGCCATTTCTTCTTTCTCTCTCTCCATAATTCTCATTTACTTCTCCTTCCCCCACCATTACTCTTCTCCACCAACCAAGAACACCATAGGCAAGTGCAACTTGCTTCCACAAGAGAACTCCTTTTGATGGTTTTATTAGCTTCTCCTCATGATTCTAAACCACATTAGAACTTGCCATTTTCCATTTTGAGGCTTTAATTGTTGTAGATCTAGAGTTTGCTATTTTCGGATTTTGATGGTTTTGATCTATTAAACTTCCTTGCTTTCAAGTTTTGACGGTTCCATGTTTTAGAGCATCTCATTCTACCCAATTTTGACCTTTGGAAAGTTGGATTCGGACTTGTTTTGACCAAGATATGGACAATTGAAGCTTAGATTCAACTTTAGAGTTCTTGCTGTTCTTGCCATTTGGAGAAGACAGTGAACAGTGAGCTAGCTTTTTAGCTTATGCCGCTGAGCTGTACGCTGCTCTTTAGCGAGCGTACGCTAGCCTTCGTACGCTGCTCTTTAGCGAGCGTACGCTAGCCTTCGTACGCTGCTCTTTAGCGAGCGTACGCTAGCCTTCGTACGCTGCTCTTTAGTGAGCATACGCTCACCTTGATACGCTGCCTGTTGGCAGCAGTCTTGAGCGTACGCTAGCTTGAGCGTATGCGTGCCTTGGTACGCTAGCTTAAGCGAGCAAGGCGTACGCTGGCCCCTTTCGTACGCTAGCTCGAGCGAACGCAGTCTTGAGCGTATGCTAGCTTGAGCGTACGTTGACCTGTAGCTTGACCGTGCCCTTGTGTACGCTGACCCTTGCGTACGCTTCCCATTGGAAGTGTATGGATCCTTTGGTACGCAGACCTGAGCGTACGCTAGCCTGAGCATAGCCTGGCTTGAGCGTAGCCTGATTTTCTTTGATCTTCTATAGCCCTGTATATTGCTATTTTATTAGATATTTAACGTCCATTTTATATCCTTACGCCTTTTGTCCTGAACTTGATAATCACGAATTTATGTAATATATTTGGAAAGGATAACTGAGCCTGACACGATAGTGACCCGTAGTGGTGCACTCCTGACATGAGTAACATGACATGACCTGATAGTGGCCCGTCGTGGCACACTCCTGACTAGCACACTTGACCTGATGACCTGGCATGATTATCTCGAATAGCCGTTACGACGGCTACCTGACATGACATGACTTGTATAATTAACCTGGACACCGTGGGTGATTGTGCTTGTATAAATAAACCAGTCCTGTCTTGCATCATGTCTAGGATGGGACTCCTGAGTACCACGGTCAGGAGTACCTATTAAAATGGACTAAGGTTAACAACTAGATTAATACATTAGTCATGAAGAGATTTTCCAGCTACAGGCAATTCCGTTACCTGGGCGCGCTTGGGATCTGTAGCCTGCCGTCGAGTAGGGCACATTTCCAGCACACTGTCATGTGTTGCATCCTTCAAACTGCTTAAGGGTACATGCGTTTCCTGGACGATGTACCCACCTGAATTCAACCCTAATCTCTCGACCTGGGTGACCTGGATGGTCTGCAGGGCTTGTGGCTGTGGAACAATCTCACTGCATCTTGTTAGTAATTAGGCTTGTGACAACCCTAGTTAGTTAAAGTATCAAGCCGTAATTCTTGCTTGGCCGTAAAATGATTGGATGGAGTCTAACCAGTCTAGTCTTGTCCTGATCCTGTTCCAGATTATTGAACGACCAGAATGCTTGTATTTATTTTACCGATAAATGGTGAGAATTCCAAGTTCTGTTCAGACGAAGGGTTACAACCCCGGTCCTTGTTTGGTTTACGGGTTGTAACCTGGTTATCTGAATGGTTCTATGGTTATCTCGTCGTATATCATCCTGATATATTTTTTTTATTTCCAGTTCTTACTTTTATTTGCATATTGTGCTGATTGCTGGTTTTAGTTCTTAAGTGAAGCCTTCTTTGTGGCACTTGCTCTTTCTGGGGTCTGACCCAGCTGATTTTGTGTGGCCAGATTTTGGAGCAGCTCCAGAGGATCTACCGACCTTCCAGCTAGATGGTGGCCACTAGACGGAACCCTGACAACGAGTGGGTTATTTTTGGCTCTCCCACTCTATTGTAAAAATTATTCTTTTGAGGCGTTTAGCCGACGAGCACCTGTTTAGCTCGATTGCATTTACTTACAGTCTGCCTACGGGCTGTAACATGATTAACAGATCCTAGGGTTGATCATGTATGACTAAACTCTTGCTAGTCCTGACGTTTTGTAACGACTAGCTTCATGATCAACTGAATATGTAATGTTTGGGACGCCTTACTATTGTATATTTAATGATCATACATCTTGTGACTCTTACTTACTTGCTTATGATTGAGACACTAGGCTTGTTCATGACCTTAGGAGACTGCTGGCTTGTAGATAAACCCTCATATATTCGAGACAGCCGTGACCGTATAGCGAGGTGGGTTGCACTTCTATATACGTAGCTGGCTATGTCTGCCCCCGCTCTCCAGTATTCTGGTTCTGGGGCGTGACATGGTTTAAGTGGTGGCCCATGCAGGTCTTGTAAATCAAGATATGTGAGGGTTTACCGAATAGATGTCTCAATCAGTATTCGTCCTTGATCTTTGCTCGTATCTCCTGAATCCCTGGATTCTTGTCCTGATCATATGCTTGTATCGTTGCTCTGTCTTGGTCCTTCCTTATTGTTTCCTATGTCGTCTTCTTCAGCGGCATAGTACCTGACCCGGCCGATCAGCAAGGCAGAGCACCTCCCGCGGACCAGCAGCAACCTGGAGATCAAGCCCAGCACTCCGGAGTAGCCTCCAGAGTCGCGTCTATTGAGGGAGACCCACCAGTTCAGCCAGTTCAGCCTGTAGAACCTGATGATGGCACTTTGGCGGGACTCGTCAGGACCTTGATAGCTTCTCAAGATCGTCGTGGAGATGCCTTGCAACAGGCAGTGACGGATGCTTTGACCCGGGGTGGTCATCAGGGTAACAGCGCTGCCAACAGCTTCAAGCGCTTGAACCCTCCATTCTTTGACGGTAGTGAAGATGCTATCGCAGCAGATACATGGCTTCAGGACACAGAGGTGATTCTAAAAGCAGCCAGGACCCCAGAGAACGAGAAGGTGGCCGTTGTGCGCCTACAGTTGTTAGATCTTGCCCGCAGCTGGTGGGCAGCGCAGGCCGTTGGATTAGCAACACCCATTGCTTGGGCAGTATTCAGAGAGAGATTCCAGACCAAGTATTTCGATGCCGTGGCTCGGTATGATCTGCAGACCAGGTTTACCAATCTGAAGCAAGGAGGCAGGACGGTCGACGGATATGCGACCGAGTTTTCCAGAATCAGTCGGTTTGCTCCCACCTTGGTGGCAACCGAGTATGATAGAGCCCAGCGGTTCCAGCAGGGACTTCATCTGGAGATCTTGTTGGCAGTAGAACAATTTGAGCATCAGACTTTTGATGCAGTCTTGAGAGCAGCCCGGAGGCATGAGTATACCTCCCAGAGGATTGTGGATAGGGCCGGAGGTCGGAAGCGATCTCACGGCCAGATGAATCAGTCTTCAGTACCAGCCCCGACAGCTAGGGCTTTGACTATTGGAGCTCCGAGGCGGGCGGCCTCAGTAACGTCGGTTCAACATTCCACTCCGACGTACCCTCAGCAGCAGCAGAAGCAGAAGCAGTCTTCCGCAGTGGGATGTTCTCATTGTGGGAAGCCAGGCCATGTAGTGGCAGAGTATCGTAGGACACAGAGATTGTGTCTGGTTTGTGGAGCACCAGACCATAGGGTTAGATCCTGCCCGAATAGGGGTGGTTCATCATCGTCCAACCTTTCTAGTTCTTCGGTGAGAGGACCCGCTCCGGTCCAGCAGCAGCAGCAGCAGTATCCATTGCCGATGCCCTTGCCGCCTCAGTCCCAGGTATTCCAGCAGCAGAACCCCCAGCAGTATGCTCAAGCCCAGGCCTTGAGTCAGAATAGGCAGCGAGGATTCTAGCAGAGGGGACCAGCACCCCGAGGGCACGGTCAGGCTATGGTGATGACCGCAGAGGAAGGATTGGCACCAGGAGAGGTAGTGGCAGGTACTATTCTCGTCAACTCATTTCCAGCTTCAGCTTTATTTGATTCTGGTGCATCGCATTCTTTTATGTCTGCACGATTCGCGACACGGGTAGGATTGGAGCCCGAGTCATTATCAGTAAGGCTCAATATACTTACTGGTAACGGACTTGTGGGAGTAGATAGAGTGTTTTCCTCGTGTCGGATCGTAGTTAGCGGTAGAGAATTCCCTGCTCGATTGATAGAGTTCCCGATGGCCGATTATGATGTGGTCTTAGGGATGGATTGGTTGAAGAACCAGTATGCTAGGATAGACTGCCATATTGGTAGGGTTGTTTTTAGCATTCCAGGAGAGCCAGAGTTTTCTTTCTCTCGAGGCGAAGTTGAGTCATCTCCTCCAGTATTGCGGATGGCAGTAGCAGCAGTTCAGTTGCCCAGGATAGTGGATGAGTTCCCAGATGTTTTCCCAGAAGAGCTTCCAGGTATGCCTCCAGAGCGGGAGATCGAGTTCACTATAGACTTGATTCCCGGGACAGCCCCAGTGTCAGAGAGAGTCTACAGGATGGCGCCTTCAGAGTTGGAGATTTTGTACAAGATGATTGAAGAGCTTAGAACCAAGGGGTTCATTCGTGCTAGTGGATCGCTTTGGGGAGCCCCGATGCTTCTTGTGAAAAAGAAGGATGGTACATCTAGGTTATGTGTTGATTATCGTACCTTGAACTCAGTGACAATCAAGAACAGATACCCTCTTCCGAGGATAGATGACTTATTTGATCAACTCAAGGGGGCTTCATTATTCTCGAAGATTGTTTTGCGCTCAGGTTATCATCAGATCAGAGTCAGAGAGCAGGACATCCCGAAGACAGCTTTTAGATCGAGATATGGGCATTAGGAGTTCTTTGTTATGCCTTTTGGAGCAACCAATGCACCGGCAGTATTCATGGACCTCATGAATCGCATCTTCATGCCTTACTTGGATCAGTTTGTGATCGTGTTTTTGGATGACATTTTGATCTACAGTAAGAGTGAGGCGGAGCATGAGCAGCATCTCCGTATAGTTCTTCAGATCCTCAGAGAGCACCAGTTATATGCCAAGTTCAGTAAATACGAGTTCTGGCTCGATCGCATTTCGTACTTGGGTCATATCATCACTCGAGGAGGAGTAGAAGTGGATCCCCAGAAGATTGTGGCTATTGAGTCATGGCCAGTGCCTAGCACAGTTGCAGAGGTTCATAGTTTTCTTGGATTGGCCGGCTATTACCGGCGGTTTGTTTCAGATTTTGCTCAAATTTCAGCGCCATTGAGGCAGTTGACCCACAAGGATGCGCAGTTTGCTTGGACAGCAGAGTGTCAGAGTTCTTTTGAGCAGTTGAAGCGAGGCCTGATAACAGCTTCTATTCTTACGCTTCCAGATGGGACCGGAGGATTCTCAGTGTACTGTGATGCTTCAAGCAGAGGTTTAGGATGTGTTCTGATGCAGCATGGAAAGGTAATAGCTTATGCGTCACGACAACTTTGTGATCATGAGAGGAATTATCCAACCCATAACTTGGAGCTGGCAGCAGTGGTGTTTGCACTTAAGTTGTGAAGGCACTACTTGTATGGAGACAGGGTAGAGATTTTCACCGACCACAAGAGCCTGAAGTATGTTTTCACCCAGAAGGATCTTAACATGCGTCAGAGAAGGTGGCTGGAGCTTCTTGTGGATTATGATGTTAACTTGCAGTATCATCCTGGGAAGGCCAATGTCGTAGCAGATGCATTGAGCAGGAGAGCCGGAGCTTATTTCCTAACAGCGCAGCCAAAATTGTTAGCAGATCTTCAGAAGATGGGTATAGAAGTTATTCTCCCTTCCAGTGTGGTATTGATGGCCAGTATGCAAGTTCAGTCCACTATAGTCGAGAGGATCCGGATGGCGCAGTCGGCAGATTCCAAGCTTCAGCGACTCAGAGCCGAGTGTGAGGCAGGACGAAGACCAGAGTTATGTATTCATGAGGATGGTACACTTCGACATGGTAAGCGTCTTTGTGTACCCAGTGAAGATATCAGGCAAGAAATCATATCAGAAGCGCACAGTTCTCAGTATTCTATCCATCCCGGCAGTACGAAGATGTACCGTGATATCCGGCAGCATTTCTGGTGGAATGGCATGAAGCGGGAGATAGCTCGGTTTGTCTCTCGGTGTTTGGTTTGCCAACAAGTTAAAGCCGAACATCAGAGATCGGCTGGACTTCTTCAGCCCTTACCGATTCCAGAATGGAAGTGGGAGCATGTGACCATAGATTTTGTGACTGGACTACCTAGATCCCCAGCTGGTAGAGATGCTATCTGGGTTATAGTTGACAGGCTCACGAAGGTGGCTCATTTTCTTCCATTTAGAGTTGGGCAGTCAACGGCTCAGTTGGCAGAGATGTACCTCAGACAGATTGTCAGATTGCACGGTGTGCCAGTCAGTATCACCTCAAACCGAGATTCAAGATTTACGTCGCACTTTTGGCGTAGCTTGCAAGAAAGTTTGGGAACTCATCTCCAGTTCAGTTCAGCATATCACCCGCAGACAGATGGACAGTCAGAGCGCACGATTCAGACTCTTGAAGACATGTTGCGGTCTTGTACACTTGACTTCGGTGGTTCATGGGAAGATCATTTGCACCTGGTAGAATTCTCATACAACAATAGTTTCCAGGCCAGTATCCAGATGGCACCGTTCGAGGCACTGTATGGCAGGAAGTGCAGATCCCCGCTAGCCTGGGATGATGTTGGAGAGAGACAGATGCTTGGTCCAGAAATGATTGCTCAGACCGTTGAAGTAGTCAGGCGAGTCAGAGATCACCTTCGAGTTGCCCAAGATCGCCAACGCCATTGGGCCGATTCTCATCGGCGCCCTCTCGAGTTTTCGGTCGGCAATCATGTATTCCTGAGGATTTCGCCTAATCGTGGCGTCATTCGTTTCGGCGTACAGGGAAAGCTTAGTCCTAGGTATATATGACCGTTTGACATTCTGGAGCGAGTAGGAGATGTATCCTATCGTCTCGCTCTTCCACCGTCGCTAAGCGAGGTGCATGACGTGTTCCATGTATCCCAATTACGACGGTACATCCCGGACCCGAGCCACATCCTGGATCATTCAGAATTGGTTGTTGGTACCAACCTTTTGTATGAGGAGAGGCCCGTGTCTATATTGGACCGGAGAGAGAAGATCCTCAAGAACAAGACTATCAAGTTAGTCCGAGTTGCTTGGGGTTATCACTCCTTGGGTGAGTCAACGTGGGAGCGTGAGGATGATATCCGATCGCGATATCCTGACTTGTTTGACTCGTGAGGTATAATGTCTTTCTTATGCCTCATGCCATCAATTCCTTGCTTGCATGACTGATTGATTGCCTAGTATAATTGCCTGTGAATAGTATAGCTTGTTCTTGTCCCTCTAGCCTCTTAATTAAATTCCGAGGACGGAATTCTTTTAAGGTGGTTAGAGTTGTAATACCTGTGGTTCGTATTACATATTTTTGGAAAATACGTGTACGTGTCTTTTTCTTGTATTATTCCTTATTTAGCTCTCAGCTTGGTTTAATTCTCGGTTTGGGTTGGCTTGGTTCGGCCGGCCCAATGCTTGGTTCATCATGGACCAAGGGTGGAACACCTTAGCCTATGCTTCTCCTTTATTTCTACCACAACCCCCCTACCTACCAACACCTTTGATATTTATTGCCATTTCTTCTTTCTCTCTCTCCATAATTCTCATTTACTTCTTCTTCCTCCACCATTACTCTTCTCCACCAACCAAGAACACCATAGGCAAGTGCAACTTGCTTCCACAAGAGAACTCCTTTTGATGGTTTTATTAGCTTCTCCTCATGATTCTAAACCACATTAGAACTTGCCATTTTCCATTTTGAGGCTTTAATTGTTGTAGATCTAGAGTTTGCTATTTTCGGATTTTGATGGTTTTGATCTATTAAACTTCCTTGCTTTCAAGTTTTGATGGTTCCATGTTTTAGAGCATCTCATTCTACCCAATTTTGACCTTTGGAAAGTTGGATTCGGACTTGTTTTGACCAAGATATGGACAATTGAAGCTTAGATTCAACTTTAGAGTTCTTGCTGTTCTTGCCATTTGGAGAAGACAGTGAACAGTGAGCTAGCTTTTTAGCTTATGCCGCTGAGCTGTACGCTACTCTTTAGCGAGCGTACGCTAGCCTTCGTACGCTGCTCTTTAGCGAGCATACGCTAGCCTTCGTACGCTGCTCTTTAGCTAGCGTACGCTAGCCTTCGTACGCTGCTCTTTAGCGAGCGTACGCTAGCCTTCGTACGCTGCTCTTTAGTGAGCGTACGCTCACCTTGATACGCTGCCTGTTGGCAGCAGTCTTGAGCGTACGCTAGCTTGAGCGTACACGTGCCTTGGTACACTAGCTTAAGCGAGCAAGACGTACGCTGGCCCCTTTCGTACGCTAGCTCGAGCGAACGCAGTCTTGAGCGTACGCTAGCTTGAGCGTACGTTGACCTGTAGCTTGAGCGTGCCCTTGTGTACGCTGACCCTTGCGTACGCTTCCCATTGAAAGTGTATGGATCCTTTGGTACACAGGCCTGAGCGTACGCTAGCCTGAGCATAGCCTGGCTTGAGCGTAGCCTGATTTCTATTGATCTTCTATAGCCCTGTATATTGATATTTTATTAGATATTTAACGTCTATTTTATATCCTTACGCCTTTTGTCCTAAACTTGATAATCACGAATTTATGTAATATATTTGGAAAGGATAACTGAGCCTGACACGATAGTGACCCGTAGTGGTGCACTCCTGACATGAGTAACATGACATGACCTGATAGTGGCCCGTCGTGGCGCACTCCTGACTAGCACACTTGACCTGATGACCTGGCATGATTATCTCGAATAGCCGTTACGACGGCTACCTGACATGACATGACTTGTATAATTAACCTGGACACCGTGGGTGATTGTGCTTGTATAAATAAACCAGTCCTGTCTTACATCATGTCTAGGATGGGACTCCTGAGTACCACGGTCAGGAGTACCTATTAAAATGGACTAAGGTTAACAACTAGATTAATACATTAGTCATGAAGAGATTTTCCAGCTACATGCAATCCCGTTACCTGGGCGCGCTTGGGATCTGTAGCCTGCCGTCGAGTAGGGCACATTTCCAGCACACTGTCATGTGTTGCATCCTTCAAACTGCTTAAGGGTACATGCATTTCCTGGACGATGTATCCACCTGAATTCAACCCTAATCTCTCGACCTGGGTGACCTGGATGGTCTGCAGGGCTTGTGGCTGTGGAACAATCTCACTGCATCTTGTTAGTAATTAGGCTTGTGACAACCCTAGTTAGTTAAAGTATCAAGCCGTAATTCTTTCTTGGCCGTGAAATGATTGGATGGAGTCTAACCAGTCTAGTCTTGCCCTGATCCTGTTCCAGATTATTGAACGACCAGAATGCTTGTATTTATTTTACCGATAAATGGTAAGAATTCCAAGTTCTGTTCAGACGAAGGGTTACAACCCCGGTCCTTGTTTGGTTTACGGGTTGTAACCTGGTTATCTAAATGGTTCCATGGTTATCTCGTCGTATATCATCCTGATATATTTTCTTTATTTCCAGTTCTTACTTTTATTTGCATATTGTGCTGATTGCTGGTTTTAGTTCTTAAGTGAAGCCTCCTTTGTGGCACTTGCTCTTTCTGGGGTCTGACCCAGCTGGTTTTGTGTGGCCAGATTTTGGAGCAGCTCCAGAGGATCTACCGACCTTCCAGCTAGATGGTGGCCACTAGACGGAACCCTGGCAACGAGTGGATTATTTTTGGCTCTCCCACTCTATTGTAAAAATTATTCTTTTGAGGCGTTTAGCCGACGAGCACCTGTTTAGCTCGATTGCATTTACTTACTGTCTGCCTATGGGCTGTAACATGATTAACAGATCCTAGGGTTGATCATGTATGACTAAACTCTTGCTAGTCCTGACTTTTTGTAACGACTAGCTTTATGATCAACTGAATATGTAATGTTTGGGACGCCTTACTATTGTATATTTAATGATCATACATCTTGTGACTCTTACTTACTTGTTTATGATTGAGACACTAGGCTTGTTCATGACCTTAGGAGACTGCTGGCTTGTAGATAAACCCTTATGTATTCTAGACAGCCGTGACCGTATAGCGAGGTGGGTTGCACTTCTATATACGTAGCTGGCTATGTCTGCCCCCGCTCTCCAGTATTCTGGTTCTGGGGCATGACAGAATCCGTTAATATTGAATTATGATATCCGAATATTATTAAAAATATCATTCAAAATATTATTGAACTCTAGGATGGTGTTATAGGGTTGTCAATACTATAATATAAGGATACGGCCGATACCGATCTGATACGGCCGATACCAATCCGATAGGCTGATACTAGTCCGATAGGACCGATACTAATCCGATACGGCCGATACCTATCAGATACAGCCGATATCGATATGATACAGCCGATACCTATCGAATAGGCCAATACCAATTCGATAAGGCAAATACCAATCCGATACGGCCGATACCTATCGGATACAGTCGTTACCTATCGGATAGGCCGATACTAATTCGATACTGCCGATACCTATCAGATACGGTCGATACCTATCGGATATGACCGATACCTATCAGATACGGCCGATACCAATCCGATAGGCCGATACTAATTCAAAACGACCGATACTAATTCGATACGATCGTTACCTATCGGATAGGCCGATATCGATTCGATAAGGCCGATACCTATCTGATAGGCCGATACCAATTCGATACGTTTGATTATTATACCGATACAGTTAATGTTGGTTATTACAATTAGGTACTTAATTAGAATATTATTTTTATTTATACTTTTTTGATACTTGTATTTATACAATATGCAGTACGTGGTGCAAAATTGGTTTGAACAATGAGTCGATACTTAGTTGATCGTTCATGGATGTACATTCGATGATATGAGAGCAAGATTGGTTTGACGAATGATTTTAAGGCAGACGTCGAGCAATTTCTGAGATACGCCAGTAGCCAACCTTATTTCATGGACGAGAGGCTCATAAAGTGCCCTTGTGTCAAATGTCATAATATACCATTCAAAGAGGTAGATCTCGTGAGAGAGCACCTCTACAAGAATTAAGGGTTTCGTACCGAACTACAACGAGTGGATGACTCAAGGAGAACCTTTGGTTCCACAATATCAGTCCTCCTTCAATACGGAGGTGGAAGAGTCCACTGTTGGATATTACTTCGAATATCAGCATCAAAACTTGGCACGTGAGTTGGTATTTGATACGGCTGGTCCAAGTTTTGATCTGGAGGATCTGAATCTTGCTGCAAAAGTGTTCTATGATATGTTTAAGCATGCCGATACTCTGTTATATTCGGGTTGTGATTCTCATTTTGTTCTATAGGTGGTGATGCGGCTGTTGAACGTCAAGTCTGATTTTAACTTACCATATGAATGCTACGACCGGATAATTCAGTTTGTTAGAGAGTTGCTGCCAAAATGAGCGAAGGACTTGCGAGAAAACTTTTACAAGTCGAAGATGAAACGAAAACTCGGATTAGGCTATGAAAAGATAGATTGTTGTCAAAATGGCTGTATGTTGTATTACAAGGAGAACAATAATAAAGACAAATACATTTTTTGTCACGAGGATCGGTACATGCCTATTTGGGGCAAAAAAAATCAACTGCATGAGCAAGGTTGTGCCCCTACAAATACATGCAGTTTTAACTGATCACAAAAAGGCTACAAAGGATGTATATGTCCTCGAATACTACAGAACACATGACATGGCATAGCAAAGAACGGAAGATGGATGAAGGAGAATTATCTCATCCATACAATGGAGAGGCATGGAAGCATTTTGATCGATGTCATCTTGAATTTATTGCAGAGCCTAGAAATGTTTGGTTGGCTTTATGTTCTAATGGATTCACTCCTTTCGGACAGTTGGGATCTCAGTACTCTTGTGGCCGACAATTTTGACCCCTTACAATCTACTACCGTAGATGTGCATGAAGACTCCTTACATGTTCTTGAAACTTATCATACTCGGTCCCAAAAACTTAAAGAAGAACATCGATATCTACTTGCAATCGTTGGTGGACGAGCTGAAACAATTGTGGCAATTCAGCGTACAGACGCATGATATATCGATGGAGCGTAACTTTTAGATGAGAGCGAAGCTGATGTGGACCATCAATATTTTTTAGCATACGAGATGTTATCGGGTGGAATACTCATGGTATTATGTCTTGTCCGATATGTATGGAAAAGAGTTAGGCATTCCGTCTTCAGAATATAGAAGAAGCTTTTTTTATTGTCACCGTCAATTCCTTCCTACGTCACATCTGAAGAGAAGGAACAGTTGGCTTTAGAGCTGGTAAACAGGAACTATCTTCTCCCCTATTGAGATTAAAAGGAGATATCGTTTGGGTAGAGGTAGAGGATTTGCCGACTGTAATAGAAGATCCGAGATTGGGCCATCAATTGGAAGGATTCGGACAAACCATAATTGGACGAAGTGGAGTATCTTTTGGAACTTACCTTATTGGAAGGACAATCTCATAAGACACAATCTTGATGTCATGTATATTGTGAAAAACATATTCGACAACAAAAGACAATCCCAAAGCAAGAAAAGACTTGAAAATTATTTCAGACGTCCAAAGTTGCACCTAACACGAAGATCCAATGGTAACTGGGTCATCCTCAGCACCATTTACATGGAGTAGGGATGATAAATTGATAATATGCAACTGGATTACAAAGTTGAGATTACCTGACAGTTATGTGTCAAATCTAGCAAGATGTGTCGATCTCAATGAACGCAAGATAATAGAGATGAAGAGTCATGATTACCACGTGTTCATGAAGCATTTACTTTCCATCGCTCTGAGAAAGATGCTGCCTTCTCAAGTATGGGGTCCACTGGCCGAGTTATCTATATTCTTTATAGATTTGTGTTCAAGCAAGTTGACGATGCAACATATGTTGGAACTTGAGGAGAAGATTGTATTGAAATTTTGCAAGTTAAAAAAGGTATTTCCTTTCGACTATTTTGATAGTATGGAATATTTGCCGATTCAAGCACGTATCGCTGCTCCCGTCCATTATCGATGGATGTATCCATTTGAGAGGTATAAAATAATTAATTATCTAGTACTAATAATTTGTTCATCCAAACAGTTCTAATATTCAATATATATATATATATATATATATATATACATCACCAGAAGAAGAAGGTGGACAATAATGCTCATGTAGAAGCTTCGATATGCGAAGCATATATTATTGAGTGTTTGCCATGAAATATAAAAGAACAGAACAATTATCGGAGGACTGGACTTTTACTTCACAATACAAACTCGCTTGTACAAAGAAAGCCTATGGACGAAAACCTAGGTACAGCAATCTAAGTATAATTGTTTATTTTAGATTCTGGGGGTGACGATAGAGGCCCGGGAAAGCGACAGCAGCTCTGCCTTACTCCTTGGACGATCGGATGCAACCTTGGCTCCGGGAAGGAAATGCTCTCAGGATGCTCTCTGTGCGTACCTTTTGTTTCTCTGCTCTCTCTCTTCTCTCTCTGTCTGTGTGTCCTCTTTGTCTATTCTCCTTCTGCAAGAGAATGGCACCTTACTATTTATAAGAGTTGGGGGCATCATTAGGATTTGCAATGATTGTCCATTCTCAAAAGTCGGTGGCTAAGGATCAATGAATCTAGGCCGCTCATCTTGAATATAATATATCTGGGCAATTAATGTGATTGCATCAAATCTCTGTGGGTAATTAATGATGATTGACATAAATCCCCATGATTGTTATGCCAATCTCGGATTTCCAGCCACGTGTCATTGATTTACTTGATGGCAAATGATCTGATTTGATCCCAATGTTTTATTGGGATTTGTTGATAGATTTCGGTCGATTCGATGCCACGTGTCCCATTATTATGCCACGTATCTTAACCGCGAGCCACTTAGAAAATCTGAACCGCATGAGGACTACTCCCCATTGAGCTGCCTAAAGCTGGCCACGTGTCAAGGCTGCTTGGGAGTGGCCCCTGAACATTTGAACCGCATGGTGGTGATCTGAGCCGCATGAGTATAGGTGACCGTATGATGGGTGCTTTCTTCGTGAGCCGCATAGAGATAGTCCTCGTGAGCCGCATGGAGATAGCCTCTGCTTGAGCCGCATGGGGTAGTTCTTTGTGAGCCGCATAGGATAGCTTCAGCCTAAGCCGCATGGGTGGCCTCTGTCTGATCCGCATGTGACGATACACGTGTCAAGGACGCATGAAGGTTTCTGGGTTCCTGGGGATTGTGTCAGAGATCTCCTCCGTTTTCCTAGGAGTCTGCCATTATGACAGAGTCATTATTGCATCTTTTTGTCATTGGTCAGAGCTGTCAGTCGTCAAGGCATTAAATGCAGTAGAAGACAAAGGAAAGAGCTGTTGAGGACCACGTGGCTCCTCTCTGAGCCGCATAGACGCTTGAGCCGCATGGGTCCCTGAGCCGCATGAGCTCTCTGAGCCGCATGGGGATCCTTGGCCGCATGGATCTTTCTTTATTCTTTTCCATGCTTCTACAAGACCCCCTTCAAAGTTTTTAATTTGCAAAATTGAAATACATTGAATAAGAAGCATGGATGTGTATAAATTCTTCTGTCCACATATGATGTCCTGGCCGCATGGATGTCCCAGCCGCATAGCCTCCTCAGCCGCATTGGTCAATCAGCCGCATGGACCCTTTGGCCGCATGGGCTATCTGGCCGCATGAAGCTCCTTGCCACGTCATCCTATCACGTATGCAAATCTTTTTGCATTAATTGCTGTTGATTCGCCGTCAGTTTTAAGGCCACTTTTTTGGGGAAGGATCCCAAGAGTTTGGCCTTTATGTCAGTCGGCACGTCTTGAGAACCGAAGGGTCGGTCACTGTACGTGGATCGAGGCGCCTCTCTCTTGCCTATAAAACATGAACGTGCTCAGTCGGAGAGACTTCTTCACTCTCTCTCTTTCGTCTTCGGCTCTAATTTTCTTTTTTAGTCTTCCTTCTTCGACCGTCGGTACGGTAATGGCCCCAAAGTCTTCCAAGATTGCTTCTGCTGCTGCAAAAGGCAAGAAAGCGGCCTCCTCATCGACCACTATGCCTGAAATACACCCCGACGTCCGCCCTGGTTTTAAGGGTAAGGATTGGACTAAATGTTTTGAACCATAAACCCCATGGCTCTGTTGCATGATTTATGCACAAGCCTTCCTCCTTTGTCTTCATTGAACTGCCCAAGTTTAATCATGATGAAACCGCTCTCGTATTCGAGCCGTATGGGGTATGCCCTGTGTTTGAACCGCATGAAAAGGACTTGAGCCGCAGGAGCACTTTCTGGATTTGAACCGCATAAAGTCTAATTTAACCGAGACCGCATGTGCTCCTGATGAGCTGAACCGCAGAAAGCTTCACTTAGTCGTGCCGCATAAGCTCTTCTGCTAAACAGAACCGCATACGTTCAACTAACCGCATAAGTTCTATCGGAGCAGTGCTGTATGAAACCCAACTAAATCGGGCCGCATAAGGCTGTGTTGACCCGAGCCGCATAGGCTCCATCGAATCCGTACCGCATAAACCCAACTGAATATGGGCCGCATAAGGCTTCGTTGATCCGAGCCGCATAGGCTCACAGGAGCTTCTTTTTAAGAAACTTTTGTTTTAACCATCTTTTAATCCTGTTTCTTTTGTCTACTTTCAGTGAATCTGCGAACCAATCCGGCAGGAGAGCTTTTGGTGGGTTCAGCACAGTATGCTGTAGGTGTGCGGCTCGACGGCTTAGTTCGACACATGTCGGATCAGCTTTCCACCGATGAGCCTTTGGAGAGGTTGGGTGCTATCAATAACCAGCCTTTCCACTTTTTTTGTACTATGATGAACTCGGGGAGACTGGAAGGAGAGTATCTGAAACTAGCCTTTCTCTTCGGGGATGCTCTATCCATAAAGAACCCCCGAGTGCTGGACATCTCTGAGAACTGGGACTTTACTGTGGACGGGGTGGAGATCCACATTCCCGAAATGGAACGTCATTTTCTCCTCTCGTGGTTCAATATGGTTCCGCTGAGCAGGCAGATGGTAGGCTCCCTAACTCCGACCCAATCGGGGATGTTCGTGGGCAACATCCACTATAATAGGAATATGAGGTCGACATGTGCGAGCAGGGACTCGGTTAGTCGAAGTGTGATGGGACTGATTCCGGGCACCTTCATAAACGTATCGGGTCCCAATTTCACTTTTACTCTGGCCGATACTTCCTGAATCAGCTCGCTCGCAAGGGGTCTTATCCTGTTGGCAGGTTGTCGCTGTTGAACTGGGTAAACCCCATCCCTACGTGGGTCAACCTGACCTCATGGATTTTGATGAAATACAAGGAATTTCTTAGGGAGATTGACCTCTATTATGCCATCCGGGACATTTGTTACGGGTTACACATCAACAAGCTGTTGTTCATGGCCCTTTTGGAGATGTATAACCGGAGGACAGGAACTTTTTTTGCGCCCGAAGGGGAGTTGGGACTTGCTCTCCATAAAATGTATGATGTTTCTAAGTTGCCATGGGGGGGTGAGGCCTTCGAAGTATATACCCCAACCAACGAAGAATTCGAGGATCTGGATCGACGATTTCCGGGTTTTGTCGCCGTGTACCAGGAACTGCTGTGCCACCACAGTATTTGCCACCAAACGGCTATTAAGAAGAACAATAGCTCAGAAGGGAATACTCCCCATACTACGTCTTGGGTCGCGTATCTTTTAAAATTCAGTCCCTCTGGCCGGGTTTCTTCTCGAGGTCCTCAGACCCAGGACGAGATAAACAATCTGATGTCGAGTGCCAAGAGGTCGAGGTCCACCGGCGACAAGTTTGGGAGTCGCACCGACTCCTTCAGCTATTTCTACCACGGTACCCGGCAAATATCTGAGAAGGCGCTCTTGGCCGGATTCTTGATGGTATGGCTACGGAACTGCGTAGTCTCAGAAGGGGCAGGTTCTATTGAAAGGATCAGCCGCCACTTCATTCTTCCGGCCGTGAAGCTGGTCTTCAGAGTCAGGCTGGCCCTTCTTCCGGCTATAGTGTGTAGCATACACCACGGCCTCCGTGCCTTTTCGTCCAAAGTCATTGCTCGTAAGACGACACTGGACTTTGAACGAATAGAACTACCCTACCATTATTTAATGGGTTGGCTATTGATATATTATCGGTCGTTGATGAGGCCCGGGGCAGACGATGGCGTTACCAATGATGACGCTTTCCTTTTCTGATACCGTCGTCAGCCTTGGGAATTTGACACCATGCCAGCCTGTCGGAGGGCATTGACGAGAGTAGATTGGCCCGACTTCTTTGTGTCTGTCCCTCGATTTACCGCTCGAGAAGTGAAGGGTGTACATGTTGACGGTATTGAACCTCCCCTGCTCTTATCTGAAAAGATGCTTCTCTGGCTGTGCAATAATCATCCGGCACACATAGTATATCGTTACCGCAATAACGTGTACCTGGAGCCCTACTTACCTAGTAGGTTCTCCCGCCAGTTCGGGTACTGTCAACTGTTTCTTGATTGTCCCATTGCTTGACTAGGCTACGAGGGCAGTGTCCTTGACGGTATCAGGGCGTGGCATTATTACAATGCGGTTCACACCTGAGCTAGCTTCTCGGTCCCCGACGCTAATACACAAGGGGAGATTTTATACATGGCGGCCCTCTATCATGTTGCGGCGAGCAAGCCTCCCGTAAATTTTGACATGAGCACCAGCTTCATTGTTGGGACTGGCTTGGCAGAGAAGCCCGAGGGGTCCAAGAAGAGGAAGAAAAAGGCGAATACGATTCCTGTGCCGGACTCGGAGTCCACGACGGCGGGCGAAGAGGATGATGGGCAGGATGCCGATGATTCATCCTATTCCTCAGACGAGGAGGCGGGGGATCAGCCACCTAACGTGCCGGACGACGTGGTTGTGAGGCAGCCGCCTGCTGTGCCTGGTCCTTCGCGCAAGCGAAGCAGGCGTATGTCTACTGATGATAGCATAACCTACTCCACTAAGCGAGCTGCGTTAAGACGCCGCAGGCTATTTATTGATGATGTTGGCGCTGTTTCTGAGGTGATTTGAATTTCTACTACCTTTTTCTTCTTTTTCTAAACTATGGCCTAATCATCTTCTTTTACTCTTTGTAGGCGTCATAGGAGTCGGTTTCTCGGGATCCGGCTGCTGAGGTCGATCCGGCCTTGACCACTTTGGTTGATGATATGTGCACCGCTATCATTTCTGTTGGGGTTCTTCCGGAGGCGGCCGAGGAGCCTCACCTTGCTGAGACCTCCATCTATGGGAAAGGGGGTTCTACTGTACCTGTCCCTGAGACAGCTGAATTTCAACGAGCTGATGCTGAACTGGCTGGCTCCCTTTCAGGAGTGGCTGGGGTAGAGAAACCAGTTGAATTCAACTTGGAAGTCGCGGACGAGGAGACTATGTCAACCGCGAGCGAGCTGCGGCCTTCCTGCTCCTCCCCTGGTAAGATAAGTCGAATCTTAACTTGTGAGGAGGCCTATCTGCTCTATCATCATATCCTTTGGGTTACGTCAATTGACGGTTGCTTTGGACGTACAGGTCCCACCCCTTTATTGCCGGTGACAGACATTGTCAGGGTGGACTCTACCGGAGGGGATCTGATGGAAGCACATGTGCCTCCTTCTCTTCCCACCTATATTGAAGGGCCTCCAGCTGGTTCAAGTTCGGGGGCTCAAGTGGTGGCACAGCCGGGGCAAGGAACAACGCTTCCTGCGTCCTCCTCCTTGAATATAGTCTCGGGGGTTGACCTTTCCGTCTTGCCAAGTATCCAAGCTCTCCGGATGGTGGAAGAGGAGCTAGCCGCTATTCGTACATCTTTTCGCACGGAATTTGTTTCCCTGGTGGCAGGGATGGCAAGTTTCGATGCTACTCCTTCGACATTGCCGGCCATACTCCCTCTGACGCCATCCACTACAGAAGTTTTGGATGAAGTGTCCCAGGATATCGTTGATAGCTTTTACCGCCATCTGAAGAGAGGGGTCGAGGCAGCCGTAGAGAAGGGAACTCCCTTTGCTATGGCCCGTCGGTGCGCCGGTGGCCAAATCGACATCCTTAGAACACTCCCCGGTGGGGCGGGGTTAGCTGGGCTTCTGGAGCCTAAGCTTTTAGAGGCCGATCGTCTTGTGGCCCAGTTTCATGTGTTGCAGCAAGCTGATCTGTCCGCAGCGATAAATCAAGAGCGCACCTTTCTCATAACCGCGATGGAGAAGGTGAGGCTTGCTCGGGAGTCGATCAAATCGTCTATACTGAAGGACCGCCGTGATCTGTCTCAGTTACATGATCAATGGAGCCGTAGAAGTGAAGATTGGACGGCTCGGGAGGCGGCCGCCTCCCGCGGGGTAATTGACACCAGGGAGCAGATCCTCGAACTCCAGAGAAAGCTGGCCTTCCTGGAGTCCGAGCTCGAAGCTGCCCGTACTGAGAAGGGGCTTGCTATCCAGGAGGCTGACAGACTTGGTCGAGCTTCTGCCAATCTGGAACTCGTCCTGAAGAAGATGGAGGATGACTGGCGGGCATATATGTACTTGGGTGATATGAAGCAGTTGTCCCAGGAGGCTGAACGTCGAGCTAGACAGCGGCTTGAGCGGCGGACCTCCTTAGTGAGAAATTACCTCCTGGAATTGTGTAATACCGAACTATAGTCGGCCTTTTTCTCCTTTTGTTTCTGTTCACCTTTTTATTTCTTTTTGAGAGGGACGTGGTCCCAAAACATGTAATGCTTTTTGGCTTCCAAATAAAAGAATATGTTTTATTCCATCCTTTATTTGTACTGCCTGTTGTGCTTGTGGTGTTATGGTGGCGTTTGCCCCGAATGGGGGCCTTATTTGTGGACCTGTTACCCTTGGCATACCTTGGTTTTAGGTATGGATAATAAGTTTGATTGGGGATACCTTGATCAGTTCCACGGTAAGGTGGTCGTGGGTGTTCCGGGTATCGGGAGATAGAATGCCATGGAGCAGTTGGGCTCCCGGGGCATGATGAGAAATGATGGGCCTGTACTAAGAAACTTAGCAAAGGGCATTTGTGGGCCTATTATCCTTGGCGTACCCTGGCTTAGGATACGGATAATAGGATGAAAGGAAACCAACATAATTACTCAGAGGTAATGAGGACATGGCAAGTATGGGGGTTTCGCCGCGGAGTCTTCCTACTCAGAGGTAATGAGGACATGGCAGGAGTGGACTCAACGGAGGATATTTGTGGTCAACAGAGGACATTTGTGGGCCTATTATCCTTGGCGTACCCTGGTTCAGGGTACGGATAATAAGACGAGACAGAACCAACATACTTACTCCGAGGTAATGAGGACATAGCAAGTACGAAGGTTTTACCGTGGGGGTCTTCCTACTCAGACGTAATGAGGACATGGCAGGAGTGAACTCAACGGAGGATATTTGTGGACCTATTATCCTTGGCGTACCCTGGGGTTTTTTTTGGTACAGATAATAGGTCGAGGGAGGACCAACATATTTACTCAGAGGTAATGAGGACATGGCAAATATGAGGGTTTCTTCGACGGAGCCTTCCTACTCAGAGGTAATGAGGACATGGCAGGAGTGGGCTCAATGAAGAAGGGTACATAGAACGACTCAGAGGTAATGAGGACATGGATGTTCTATGTAAAGGGGTGATTGATTTTTGGCGGAAGTGAAACGACTCAGAGGTAATGAGGACATGGCCGATTTGGAAATTTGTGGATCCGTTACCCTTTTTGTGCACTGGGAGTGCGGGTAGTGGATCATAAGGGGGGATCTCTTTCAGGAAGAAGGTTCAGAGGTATGGTCATACATGACTTACTATCTGAAAGAGTGACCGGAATGTGAGTTCAGAGGCACCTGCGGGTACATGACTCGATAATCTGGGAGATTGTGAGTTCAGCCGTACGGGAGGGTACATGACTCAATAATCTGGAATTTGGAAATATGAGTTCATCGGCACCAGCGGGTACATAACTTGATAATCTGGGGTATTGTGGATATGAGTTTAGCGGCACCAGCGGGTACATAACTTAATAATCTGGAATGTTGTGGATGTAAGTTCAGCGGCACCAACGGATACATGACTCAATAATCTGGAAAATATGATACGAGTTCAGCGGTACTGGCGGGTACATAACTCGATAATCTGGGATGTCATTTAGACATAATATTTCTTCAGAAACTTGCCGTTGACGGGCAACATGAGCAAGTCTCCATTTTGTTTTGCGAGGCGGTAAGCACCGTTGGAGAATACAGCCTCAATGATAAATGGCCCTTCCCACTTTGGCTGGAATTTGCCGGCAGTTTTGTGAGTCATAACCATCAGCCTCCGAAATTCCAAAACGAGATCGCCCACTTGGAATGTTCTGATTTTAACCTTCTTGTTGAAGGCTCCGGAGATGCGTGCTTGGTATAGCTCGATTCGTTGCTGAGCCTAGAGGCACTTTTCATTTAAGGCCTCCAACTCTTGTAGTCGGCGACGGTAATTATCGTCCGTCGTCAATTGGTAAGTGAGAACGACGCGGAGCGAGGGTATTTGAGTCTCCAATAGGAGAACTGCGTCACTCCCGTACACCAGGGAGAATGGTGTGTTCCCAGTGGCTGTTCGGACTGTAGTACGGTACGCCCATACGCATTCACCAAGCTTCTCGTTCCAGTCGCGTTTGTTGGATGATACAAACTTTTGAGCAACTTGATGATGGTTTTGTTGAATGCTTCTGCCAACCCATTCGCTGTCGGATTGTATGGCGTTGAAGCAATATTCTGGATTCGATGTTTGTCGCAAAACCGATAGAATACGTGGCTTGCGAACTGTGGACCATTATCGTGGATGATCCTTCGGGGCAGTCCAAAGCGATAGATAACGTGATGTTTGAGGAAGCTGATCACGTTTGAAGTCTTCACTTCTGCAAGCGAAACAGCTTCCGCCCATTTAGAGAAGTAATCTGTGATGGCGAGTATGAAGCGATGTCCTCGGGACGAAGGTGGAGTGATTGGACCGATGATGTCCATTCCCCATGCTTCGAATGGCCAGGATGCCACTGTCGGATGTAGAAACTCGGATGGCTGGTGGATAAAATCCGTGTGGACTTGACAGGCTTTGCACTTTCTTGTATAGTCTATCGCATCTTCTACCATCGTGGGCCAGTAGTAGCCCATTCGACAAAGACGGTCTTGCAATTTTAGGCCAGGCTGATGGGCCCCGCAGACACCATCATGAGCTTCGCGTACGGCTTCTTTGGCTTTTGCGTTTGACAGGCACCAAAGCAATAGCCCATCGTAAGATCGCCGATACAGCATTTTTGTCTCTGTATCGTAGAAGAATCTGAGAGAACGTCTTCTGATGGAAGTGGCTTCCTTTGGGTTCTCGGGCAGGATGTCGTAGACTACGAAGTCAATGAATGGTTGTCTCCAGTCCGGCGCTTCGTCGATCGTCTGAGCGGAATAACTCGCCACGAATTGAACGTTGTTCTTGGGACAGACCAGTTCATGGCCTATCACATCAACCAAATGATGAGTATGATTCGGCACTACTAGGGAAGCAGCAAGGCCTACCAAGGCATCGGCTTTGATGTTTTGGAGTCTGGGAACGTGTTCGATGAAGAACCCCTCAAACGACGAGATGATGTCGATCGCTATTTGGTAATAGGGGATCATGTCTTCATGGCGGACTTCGTATGAACCCCGGATATGATTGACGATTAACTGTGAATCGCCGTATGCTTCAAGATATCTACCCCCAGCTCTCTTGCAAGTTGGAGGCCAATGACCAAAGCGTTGTACTCGGCCACATTGTTAGAGCAGGGTTCTGTGAGAGATTAAGCGCGGTTGATCACCAATCCGGAAGGAGAAACCAGCACCACCCCGACTCCGACGACGATATTTCCCTTAGGTCCGATCCTTGAGGCGTCGTCGAAGAACATCCGCCATATATCATCGTGAGAGGTTGCATGCGAGTCGGAGATCTCATCTGGAATTCCTTCATATATTCTGGATGACTCCGATCCTGGATGAACTGCTAAAAAGTCTGTCAGAGATTGACCTTTAACAGCCTTTTGCGGGACGAAGATCATATGATAGGGGGACAGCAATATTGCCCATGTAGCGAGGCGAGAGCTGAGTGCCCCTGGTTTCGTCATGAGAACCCTGAGGGGGTTGACTCGTGAGATC
Organism: Iris pallida; assembly: GCA_029216955.1. NCBI lineage: Eukaryota > Viridiplantae > Streptophyta > Magnoliopsida > Asparagales > Iridaceae > Iris > Iris pallida. The sequence goes on along the minus strand of JANAVB010000198.1, from coordinate 4,411,459 downwards.
ATATGTATTGTTTGTCCTGTGACATAGTGTCGCGCCTTTTGAATGGCGAACACCAGGGCGAGGCATTCTTTCTCTACGGCGGTGTATCGATGCTCTGGCCCAATCATCATTCGGCTAAGGTAATATATAGCTTGTTCATGGCCTGCATCATTATTTTGTGCTAGCAGAGCGTCGAAGAAATTCTCTATTGCTCGTACATAGAGCAGGAATAGTTTTCCAACAACCGGGGCCACCAGGACTGGAGGGTTCGACAAATATTCTTTGATGCTGTCAAAGGCACGTTGGCATTCTTCATCCCATACGAACGAGACGCCTTTCTTCATGAGGTGGGTGAATGGCCGACATCGCCCGGAGAGGTTAGAAATGAACCTCCTGATGTAAGCTAGCCTCCCTTGGAGGCCTCGAAGTTCTCGGAGATTTCTCGGGGGACCCATCTCCATGATTGCCTTCGTCTTCTCAGGGTCTACATAGATACCCTGGGCGGTGATGATGAAACCCAAGAACTTTCTGTTGGATACGCCCAAGAAGGATTTTGTAGGATTCATCTTCAGGTTGTGTGCTCGTATCAGGTCGAATACCGTCCTCAGATCTTGGAGATGGTCTCCCTTACAGTGACTCTTGACGGCAATGTCATCAACATAGCACTCCACCGTCTTGCGTAAGTGGTCTCTGAAGATGATACTCATGGCCCTTTGATATGTGGTGCCCGCATTCTTTAAACCGAAAGGCATGACTGTGTAGCAGTATGTGCCAATCGGTGTTCGGAATGATGTATGCTTTTCGTCGTCAGGAGACATCTTGATTTGGTTGTACCCCGAGAAGCCATCCATGAATGACATAAGTTCTAAGCCGCAGGTGTTGTCAATCATGATGTCTGTGATAGGGTGGAGGAATTCATCTTTGGGACATGCCTCATTCAGATTACGGAAGTCGATGCAGATTCGAATCTTCCCATTCTTCTTGAGGACTGGTACTATATTGGCGACCCAATCTGGATGTTGCTCCTCATGAATGAAGCCGCTGGCTATGAGTTTGTTGACTTCGGCTTCGATAGCATCCATGATGCCTAGGCGAAAGCGTTGTTGTTGTTGCTTGACTGGCTTTGCATCTGGCCGAATGTAGAGTTTGTGAAGAGCAACCTCGGGATTTAGTCCTGGCATGTCTTCATGGCTCCAGGCGAACACATCAATGTATTCTTTGACAAGTTCCAGCAGTGATTCTCTCTCTTCGTCTGTTAGGCTTTTACTGACGAAGATTGGTTTTGGAGAAGATTCGCTGCCGAGATCCACTTGTATGACCTCATCTTCAGTAGGAGGTTCTCTCTGTTCGAACCGCTTTTTCCATTGTGTATCCAACTGTTGGGCCCACGGTTCTAACTCGAGAATTTCAGGAATGTCTTCATCTTCTTCATAAGCGTCGACGAATGCCATGTTGACTGACAGGACTTGTCTGAATACGTCTCCGATGCTGGTATCCGAATCAGAAGTTGGTGACTTAGTTGAATGTGAATGCCAGTCTCATTCCTCGTCTGATCTTTCAGGGGTCGTTGTGGGCGTAACATACCCTAATCCACATCGGGTCTTGATATAGTAGTCCCATGGTTTGCCAGCCAGGACCGGTGGCTTCAAAGATAATCGTCGCCCAGTGCCGTAGTTCAAGCCTGGCGTAGTCTCCAGATCATACCCCTATTTTTACATGAGGTATTTGGATTAGGGGTTATAAAGATACAGAGGCAGTCTCCCGGCATCTGATTCAAGGTCGTCTTCTTCTATGGTGAAGGGCTACGGGTCGTCCTTCCGACAGAAGATGATTGGATGGTCCCCTCCCTCGATTATGCGGTAAGCATCTTTCACTGGAGTAAGCTGGTTTGCGGTGTACACATTTGTCACCTATGTGTGTAGGTGAGTGCCTATACTGTGTTCCATAGCATACATTGTACAAAGCTTATCAAGCTTGAGGTAGTTCAAAGATAGCCCTTTATTGATGAAGTAAGGTATCATTTCTAGCGGGATTATATCATCTGCGGAGGGAACATCAGTGTGGGCAGCCACATACTTGGCTAGCTCCGGTTCCTCTTCGGCTACCCCCTGTATAAATGAAGACTGAGAGGACGACCTGGACAGCTTGATCGTCAGAGGTTCAGCTGGTCGAGCCGAGCGTGGAGTTGTTGGCAAACTAGCAACCCCCAGTTTGGTACCTGATATTGGGCGGGGAGTTGTTGGCTCGCTAGAATCCCCAGACTTTGTATCGGGATGACGACTCTTCTTGGGAAGGCATATCGTCATTGGCTTGTCGGAGGGATTGAGCTTCTCCGTTTGCGACTGGCCGCCTCTCGGCAGTCTGATTGTCAGGGGCTTCGTTGTGGGTCTTGGCACTTGGCCAGACCTTGGTAGCCGGATTATCATTTGCTCTTCGTGTGCCGAGAGGCTGATTGCGTCCTTACGCAGAGTGGCTGTAAGGGGTACGAACTTGCCAGGTTTGCGAGCTTGAAGGTGGATCGTTAGGGGTTCTTCTGATCCTGTGGCTGTCTCGGTACGAGCTTGCACATCTCCTTCACCATGGTGCCTCTTCGACTTTTCGTATAAGCAGGAGTCTGAGTAGTAAGATTCGACCCCTTTGAAGGGATCGATGTCGGCAAATTCTGTCCTCACGAAGCCGTGTTTGTCGACATACTTGAAGCACTGGTGCAGGGTGGAAGGCACGATCATATAATCGTGTATCCAAGGGAGCCCCAAGAGGATGTTGTAAGAAGTGTCTACATCTATGACGCAACAGGTGACTTCTGACTAGAGATCGCCAATTTGGCACTTCAGACGAATCTTCCCAATTGGGTAGCTCCTGTCCGAATTGAAACCGCTGATGGCGGTGCTTGTTGGCGTCAGGCGATGCATAGGGATGCGGAGATGATATAACAGACCCTTCGGAATGATGCTTATGGAAGAGCCAGGATCAATGTGTATCCGATCCACCTTTACGTCGTCGATGTATCCAGTATAATATAACGTGCGATCGTACAGGTTGGTTTTGATGAGTATATCCTGCAGAGTGAAGACAATGTTAGGCATCGCTCCCGTGCAAGCGCTGTCTTAGAGATCTGCAGGCGGGTTCTCTCCCGTGAGGTTAACCTGAGCCAGGTACGCGTCGGCATTTTGGAGTGCATCGCTCAAAGCCGTACGAACATCCTTTGAGAGTCTTAGGAGCTCGTATAATGAAAACTTGGCCGGTGTGTTGGCTAATTGTGCCAAGATATCGAAGTTGTAGGGCCTCTCCAGCCCCTGTGGTGCCTCTTTTCGGAGAGATTTGTCAAAGCGAGTCTCCTTCGGCCTAGGCTTGTCGGTCGTCGGAGGCTGAGAAGGTCCTGGAGCGTCAGTTGTAACGGGATGATGATCTTCAGCCGAGTTATCAGCCACAGGTTGGGACTGTGCCCCAGACCGAGTGACGACGGCTGCAACTTCTTCGATATTTATCGAGATTGTGCGGCAGGATCTGACTTTTCCACTCTTCTTCTTGCGGATGGAAGATGGTGTGGACTGAGTCACTTCAGATACCAAGTCTGGATGGACCCACATGACCTCTCCTCGTGATATGGTGAGGGACACTAGAACAGCAGCCTGATCCCGAGGAGGTGGAAGATTAGCAATCTCCATTGTCGCCAGGGGGATGGGGACCACACCGTCTTGAGTTTCTGTTGGAGGAAAGCTGCCAAATTGTACTGACACCATATTGGCTGCCACGGTTACCTTTTCAAAATCGATGGCCAGAGCGTTCGAATCAATAAGATTTTGGATGTACCGTTTTAGTTGGTAGCAGTCGTGTGTAGCATGGTGGACGTAGCGGTGGTAATGGCAGTACTTTGGGTTCTCCATCTCTGCCAGCCGAGGTTCCCGTCTTGGTGGAGGGAGCTGAATTCTGTCTTCTTGTATTAGCATGTCTAAGATGGGCTTGACGTGGCCGTCTTCGAAGGAGTAGGTCATTTGTGGCTATTGCTTGTCTGCCGGTTTTGACTCAGGTTTCTGCGCTGTGTCGGCCACCATAGCCTGCTTGCCCTTGTTGTTTCGATTGTTGGTGGAGCTACCCCCATTGTTGGTGTTGGCGTTGGGACGCCTGCCCTTGTCTTCTTCCTCTGAGATGTGCAATCCCAGTTGGCAAGCCTTCTTCAATCGTTCTTCGGCGCTTGTGGTACTGATGATAAACATCTTCCAGTCCTTGAATTGACTTTCGCCCATCCAGAGGCTGATTGTTGGAAGCAGTCTCTTTTGGCAAATTTTAATTAAGGAGGAATCCGGGTTACCAGACGGCAGCTTCATTACGCTTTGGCGAAACCGCTCAATATAGTTCCTTGTCAGCTCTTTCTCCCCTTGGACGACGTCCATGAGGGTGGACATCGTGATGTCCTATCCTACTTCGTAAAATCTCTCCAAGAACATATGCTTGAAGCTGGCGAAGGAGTGGATGCAGTTGTCCGACAGGTTGCGATACCAGTCGAAGGCGAATCCTTCCAATGCCCCGATGAATAATCGTGTAAGGATGGCATCGTCATGGGGCAAATGGTCGGTGGTGACCTCGAAGTAAGTGATGTACCGACTTACGGAGGTCTTTCCATCATAAGGATTGATGTTGAACGGCTTATATCTTGGTGGGAAGGGGACATCCCTCCATGCAGCAGGGTATGATTGCTGTATTCTGAGGTCTTAAGAGGTTTCTCGAGCGTGAAACATGGCTCGGAGCTCCTGGACCTCTCTTCTTGATTCCCTGGCCTCATCCACAGCGGTGGGGGCCGTCATTTCAGGAGGATTGTTGCCCGGGTTTGGTGCCGCTGAGTTCGAGTTCGCATTGACCGCGGGACCTACGCTTGTTTGGCCAGGCGTCCCTCCTTGGAGAGTTGGAAGGACCGCTTTGATCTCGTCCACAGACTTGACCAAGGCATGCAGTATGGCCTCCAGAGTGTCGATGCGTTGGCGATCACTGGAACCACCTTGGTTGCTGTCCGTCATGAACACCATCTTTACATGAGGAGAGATAGACGAAACGGTGGAGGACGTGCCCTCCGAATCATACCCCTGTAGCGAGAAGTCATCGGGGTATGTGGGAATGTTCTCCTCTGGTTCGGACTCGGAAGGGATAGTACCCCCAGCTTCAAAGTTTGCTTCATCTTGGGAGTCGTGGACGTCCTCGGGGACGTCGGCCCTTGCTGTATCTGATGGGAGAGTTGTTTTCTCGGGCTCATCTCCTGGAACATCGAATTATTGTGGATGTTCCGAGGAGTGCTACCCCCAGTCCCAGCAACCCCCAGTGGTGTGGACGATGAATCTTCCACTGTAGCAGATTTCGTCTTTGAACGGGTACCTTGGAAAACTCCGGTGGTGGGGACCCGTTTAGACGATAGTCTTTTAGTCATAGTGGTTGAAATCTTCGGGCTAGGAGCACTGGTCTTCTTCCCTCTCCCATCGGCAGGGATTTTCTGAGCAGAGTTGCAGGAGACGACGGGAAGTGCCTCGTCTTCTGAAGACGATTGTTGCAGTCTTTGAAAGATGGACTGTCGGTCTTTTCGTACCGTCGCGTTGTTGCAACAGCAGTTGACGATGATTTGGGTGCAGTGACGCCCATGGGAGGACTCTTTGCACCCCGAGGCACCTTCTCTTTCCTTGGATTTGTGGAGGATGGCCTCACGCAAGTCAGATGGGTCCGGATCGACCATGTTTGCTCCCTAGATTTTGGGAGCCTTTTGGGAACCTCTCTATCCATTTGCCGTCGGGGGCTGGACTCGAGTGGTTCTGTACAACTTTCCATCATAGGCCCGCATAACAGTATGCAGGACGCTCGGATGGTCAGAGGTCGGATCAGCGGACCGAGCTTGCCAAGCTCGTACTGCCTTAGACTTCTTCACTCTAGTACGTGAGGGCACATAGTAGGAAGAGTCTAAGTGGTGCTGGAGAGAGTCAGACATGTCTTCTTGGTAGCAGAAGAGATCAGTACCATAGGAGAGGCGATCGAAGACAGAGCCGCGTGGAGTATGCATCATGCGGTTGGCATCAATAATCTTCATGCGGCTGGCAGGCGTAGCCGTATAGGTCTTCTCCATGCGACTGGAAATCTTAGCCGCATGAGTGTTCTCCATGCGGCTGAAAATCCTGGCCGCATGAGTGTTCTCCATGCAGCTGGAAATCCTGGCCGCATGAGTATTATGCATTTGGCTAGCAGTCTCGGCCGCATGGTCATCATTCATGCGGCTGGCAATCTTGGCCGTATGAGTCTTCGTTTTGCGGCTAGTGCCCTTGTTCGATTTCTTCCTGGAGCACATAGAATCACTCTTTGCCCCTGCAAGTCCAGCATCGTAGTGCTTTTCTCTGCCGGACTTGGGGACAACAGAGTCCTCTATGGCTCGAAGTGGGGCCGCACGAGAGTCGCCTTCGCCGTCTTGGGCAGCAGAGAGTACTCCGTCCAGAGCTTGGGGAGGAGCAAATGATTTTGGCCTTCACTCGCTGCGAGCTTTCTTTGTGCGGGTTTGCTTCTGGACCGGGCCAGCACTTCCTTCAGAGAGCATTTCTTCAAACGCCTGTTGGTCGAAGCGGACGACCATCTTCTGTTGCGTGGAGCCAAGTTTGGCTGCATCCGATTGCGTCACCAACTCCTCAGCCTTGGAGAAGTTTGTCGCCAGCAGAGTCGCCATCGTATTTTCCATGAAATATAAAAGAACAGAATAATTATCGGAGGACTGGACTTTTACTTCACAATACAAACTCGCTTGTACAAAAAAAGCCTAGGGTCGAAAACCTAGGTACAGCAATCTAAGTACAATTGTTTATTTTAGATTCTGGGGGGTGACGATAGAGGCTCGGGAAAGCGACAGCAGTTCTGCCTTACTCCTTGGATGGTCGGATGCAACCTTGGCTCCGGGAAAGAAATGCTCTCAGGATGCTCTCTGTACGTGTCTTTTGTTTCTCTGCTCTCTTTCTCTCTTATCTCTCTGTCTGTGTGTCCTCTCTGTCTATTCTCCTTCTGCAAGGGAATGGTACCTTTCTATTTATAAGAGTGGGGGACATCATTAGGGTTTGCAATGATTGCCCATTTTCAAAAGTCGGCGGCTAAGGATCAATGAATCTGGGCCGCTCATCTTGAATATAATAGATCTAGGCAATTAATGTGATTGCATCAAATCTTTGTGGGTAATTAATGATGATTGACATAAATCCTCATGATTTGTTATGCCAATCTCGGATTTCCAGCCACGTATCATTAATTTACTTGATGGCAAATGATCTGATTTGATCCCAATATTTTATTGGGATTTGTTGATGGATTTCGGTCGATTCGATGCCACGTGTCCCATTATTATGCCACATGTCTTAACCGCGAGCCACTTAGAAAATCTGAACCGCATGAGGACTACTCCCCATTGAGCCGCCTAAGGCTGGCCACGTGTCAAGGCTACTTGGGAGTGGCCCCTGAACATTTGAACCGCATGGTGGTGATCTGAGCCGCATGAGTGTAGGTGACCGCATGATGGGTGCTTTCTTCGTGAGCCGCATGGAGATAGTCCTCGTGAGCCGCATGGAGATAGCCTCTGCTTGAGCCGCATGGGGTAGTTCTTTGTGAGCCGCATAGGATAGCTTCAGCCTAAGACGCATGGATGGCCTCTGTCTGAGCCGCATGCGACGATATACGTGTCAAGGACGCATGAAGGTTTCTGGGTTCCTGGGGATTGTGTCAGAGATCTCCTTCGTTTTTCTAGGAGTCTGCCATTATGACAGAGTCATTATTGCAGCTTTCTGTCATTGGTCAGAGCTGTCAGCCGTCAAGGCATTAAATACAGTAGAAGACAAAGGGAAGAGCTGTTGAGGACCACGTGGCTCCTCTCTGAGCCGTATAGACGCTTGAGCCGCATGGGTCCCTGAGCCGCATGAGCTCTGTGAGCCGCATGGGGATCCTTGGCCGCATGGATCTTTCTTTATTCTTTTCCATGCTTCTACATTGAGGAGGTCTTAAACTTCTGCTCAATCTACTTCGATACTCATGTCAAAATAAATTGGCATAGATCACCAAGAAATTCACTACCAAAATACAGCCATTTGGCGACGGAGCATTAGCGACGGATAACGTCCGTCGCTAATAGCGACGGACTACCGACTAAGTACAGACTGATTGCCGTCGGAAAGCTGACATTTTTTTATTTTAAGGGCGAGCAAAGGTCACCAGTCCGTCGTTAAGTCGTCGGAGATATAGCGACGGATCATGAAGCCGTCGCTATGCCGTCACTTAGCTGTCAAAAGTTGGCAGGAAATGTTGAAAAACATTGGTGCAAAATTTATCG
>JANAVB010000198.1:4290648-4398148 GCA_029216955.1 Iris pallida | reverse complement strand
CGATCTGATACAGCCGATACCTATCGAATAGGCCGATAACAATTCGATAAGGCAAATACCAATCCGATACGGCCGATACCTATCGGATACAGACGATACCTATCGGATAGGCCGATACTAATTCGATACGGCCGATACCTATCAGATACGGTCGATACCTATCGGATATGGCCGATACCTATCAGATACGGCCGATACCAATCCAATAAGTCGATACTAATTCAAAATGACCGATACTAATTCGATACGATCGTTACCTATCAGATAGGCCGATATCGATTTGATAAGGCCGATACCTATCTGATAGGTCGGTACCAATTCGATACGTTTGATTATTATACCGATACAGTTAATGTTGGTTATTACAATTAGGTACTTAATTAGAATATTATTTTTATTTATATTTTTTTATATTTGTATTTACACAATATGCAGTACGTCGTGCAGAATTGGTTTGCACAATGAGTCGATACTTAGTTGACCGTTCGTGGATGTACAATCGACGACATGAGAGCAAGATTGGTTTGACGGATGATTTCAAGGCGGGTATCGAGCAATTTCTGAGATATGCCAGTAGCCAACCTTATTTCATGGACGAGAGGCTCATAAAGTGCCATTGTGTCAAATGTCATAATATATCATTCAAAGAGGTAGATCTCGTGAGAGAGCACCTCTATAAGAAGGGTTTCATACCGACCTACAACGAGTGGATGGCTCAAGGAGAACATTTGGTTCCACAATATCAGTCCTCCTTCAATACGGAGGTGGGAGAGTCCACTGTTGGAGATTACTTCAAATATCGGCATCGAAACTTGGCACGTGAGTTGGTATTTGATACGGCCAGTCCAAGTTTTGATCTGGAGGATCCGAATCTTGCTGCAAAAGAGTTCTATGATATGTTCAAGCATGCCGATACTCTGTTATATTTGGGTTATGATTCTCATTTTGTCCTATCGGTGGTGATGCGACTGTTGAACGTCAAGTCTGATTTTAACTTACCGTATGAATGCTACGACCGGATAATTCAGTTTGTTAGAGAGTTGCTGCCAAAATGAGCGAAGGACTTGCGAAAAAACTTTTACAAGTCGAAGATGAAACGAAAACTCGGATTAGGCTATGAAAAGATAGATTATTGTCGAAATGGCTACATGTTGTATTACAAGGAGAACAATAATAAAGACAAATATATTTTCTGTCACGAGGATCGGTATATGCCTATTCGGGACAAAGAAAAATCAAATGCATGAGCAAGGTTGTGCCCCTACAAATACATGCAGTTTTAACTGATCACGAAGAGGCTACAAAGGATGTATATGTCCTCGAATACTGCAGAACACATGACATGGCCTAGCAAAGAACGGAATATGGATGAAGAAGAATTATCTCATCCATACAATGGAGAGGCATGGAAGCATTTTGATCATTGTCATCCTGAATTTGCTGCAGAGCCTAGGACTATTTGGTTGGCTTTATGTTCTAATGGATTCACTCCTTTCGGACAGTCGGGATCTCAGTACTCTTGTGGCCGATAATTTTGACCCCTTACAATCTACCACCGTGGATGTGCATGAAGACTCCTTACAAGTTCTTGAAACTTGTCATACTCGGTCCCAAAAACTTAAAGAAGAACATCGATATCTACTTGCAATCGTTAGTGGACGAGCTGAAACAATTGTGGCCATTCAGCGTTCAGAATCATGATATATCGATGGAGTGTAACTTTTAGATGAGAGCGATGCTGATGTGGACCATCAATGATTTTTCAGCATACGAGATATTATCGGGTCGAGTTCTCATGGTATTATGTCTTGTCCGATATATATGGAAAAGGGTTAGGCATTCCGCCTTCAGAATAGAGAAGAAGCTTTTTTTTTATTGTCACCGTCAATTCCTTCCTACATCACATCTGGGAAGAAGGAATAGTTGCCTTTAAAGCTGGTAAACATGAACTATCTTCTCCCCTATTGAGATTGACATGAGATATCGTTTGGGTAGAGGTAGAGGATTTATCGACTGTAATAGAAGATCCGAGATTGGGCCATCACTTGGAAGGATTCGGACAAACCATAATTGGACGAAGTGGAGTATCTTTTGGGACTTACCTTATTGGAAGGACAATCTCATAAGACATAATCTTGATGTCATGCATATTATGAAAAATATATTCGACAATAAAAGACAATCCCAAAGCAAGAAAGGACTTGAAAATTATTTGCAGGTGTCCAAAGTTGCATCTAACACAAAAATTCAATGGTAACTGGGTCAAGTCCTCAGCACCATTTGCATGGAGTAGGGATGATAAATTGATAATATGCAACTGGATTACAAAGTTGAGATTCCCTTACGGTTATGTGTCGAATCTAGCAAGATATGTCAATCTCAATGAACGCAAGCTAATAGGGATGAAGAGTCATGATTACCACGTGTTCATGAAGCATTTACTTTCTATCGCTCTGAGAAAGATGCTGCCTTCTCAAGTATGGGGTCCGCTAGCCGAGTTATCTATGTTCTTTAGAGATTTGTGTTCAAGCAAGTTGACAGTGCAACATATGTTGGAACTTGAGGAGAAGATTGTATTGACATTGTGCAAGTTAAAAAAGATATTTCCTTTCGACTTTTTTGATAGTATGAAACATTTGCCGATTCAAGCACATATCGCTGCTCCCATCCATTATCGATGGATGTATCAATTTGAAAGGTATAAAATAATTAATTATCTAGTACTAATAATTTTTTCATCCAAACAGTTCTAATATTTAATATATTATTTATAGATATCTACATCACAAGAAGAAGAAGGTGGACAATAATGCTCATATAGGAGCTTCGATATGCGAAGCATATATTATTGAGGAGGTCTCAAACTTCTGCTCAATCTACTTCGATACTCATGTCAAAATAAACTGGCATAGAGCACCAAGAAATGGTGAAGGTGAGGTCGATGCACAAAATAGCAGAATTCGCACTATCTTCAATGTTGGTGGCAAGCCTACAAGTGCTTCGAAGTTATGGTGCTTGGAGGACGATGAGTTTGAAGCCGCTTATTGGTATATATGGCAAAACAGTGGTATACAGGAGATGGAAGATATAGAGAAGTAAGCAACAAAATTTTGCTATATATTTAAATTTTGCGGTATACTTGTAAAATAAGATCTTTAATTTTTCTGGTTATTATCACAGTATTTTAGAGCCAAGATAAAAATGGAGAGACCTAACTGATGATGATGATCTAGCTAGATAGATTGACAGAAAATTTCCATCGTGGTTCCATGATTATGTAAGGATTAAACTCATTTAACTATTCTAAATTCAATAATTTGTCCAAGCCTACAATATAATGACATTATGATACATAATATTTTAGGTTTTTCGTCCTGGTACACAATTGCATAACGAAAGACTTCGAGCACTAGCTATCGGACCAAACAAGAAACCAAAATATTGGGATGGATATACCATTAATGGCTTCAAATTTAGAACCGCTGATAAGCCTATAAATCACTCATTTGTCGATGAGAAGGCTAATTATACAAGGAATTCTTGAATTTGTGTAAGGGGTTCAGTCTACGATGTCGATCCAGAATTTGACTATTACGATGTTCTAAGAGATATTGTAGAGATGGATTACCCTTTTGATACCAAAATTGTGTTGTTTAAATGTGATTGGTTTGACACAACACCCAAGCAAGGATGGAAAATTGACAAACAATTTAGATTTATTGATATAAAATATGGAAAAAGATATGGGTGTTTCGAACCATTTGTGTTAGCTAGTCAAATGGTCCAAGTGTATTACACAAGTTATCCTAGACGACGACACACTACTCGTGATTGGTGGGTTGTATGTAAAACTAAAGCAAGAAAACATATAATATTAGAGATCAAGCATAACAGGAGGATGAGGTAGTCATGCCTTAACCAACATATATGAGTTTAGCCGGCGTTGACGATATGGAGATTGATGTTACTGTAGAGGATGATATAGTTGATAAAGAGCTTGATATAGAGGATTTACCTTATGTAGAGGAGGAGTATGAAATTGTCATATCGGATGAGGAAGAAGAATTTGAAGATGAAGGTGAAAGTGGAAGTGATAGTAAAAATGAAGAAGTAGAAGATGAAGATAATTTGGAAGATGAAGAAGGATTAGAAGATGAAGAAGATTAGTACGTATAACTTACTTATGAGTCTCATCACACCATGTTTTTATTTCTATTGGATACAGATTTGACATATTTGTATCATCACACCATTTTTTAAATTTCTATTAGATTTGTATTGATATCCCTGGTATCATCATACCTTTTTTTATTTTTTTCAGATTTGCATATGGCGGGACGAGGCTGTGGACGACATCGAGGATCTTCATCCCACCTTTCTTCTCCTACTACTCCAGTTGTAGATCACAAAGGAGTTACCGAGGACGACTTCATTGATGAGGATGATAGCTTATCTCCGCCGTTCAATCGTTCATCGGTAGGCGGAGCTAGTCCTGGTATTCTCTCAGCATCTACTCCTACTGGTGCTGGTGCCCCCCTGGTTCGACTTATCCGTCTTCTACACCGGAGACTACACATGTCGTTCCTACTGGGAAGAATCCATATTCTAGTCTTTTGGTGGACCATGGAGTGTACATACGTCGACCAGGATTTACAGATCCTCCTACTCAACCAGAGCGGCCAGCTAGCATCACTCGTCCCGAGCTTTAGGCCGATGGAGCGATATAAGTATATAATTTTTATTATACACATTTATTCACACTCTCTTATTTTCTAATGGTATATTATTTTGTTAATTCCATGTTCTTTTCGCTCAAGGTGGTAGAGATTTGGGCGACTTGATGTGTCGTCAATTCGATGGTCCCTATATGAAATTCGGGGACACCCTACTTGATAGACAATTCATTTGGCTAGATATGCTTGGGGTATGCCTAAATAATATCATCTTTGTTTACAATATTTTTTAAATATTTGCTCATTTGTTTTTATTTTTTCTTATTTGCAAAAGTTGTACTGGTGGCCAGTGCACAGAGATCAGACGATCCGGAAGTGCTACAAATCTGTCACCAAAGAGATTGAGGGATATGGTCAACGACCAGAAGGCATTGTCTAGTAAATGGCACTTTTCGCAAGGAGTGGTTAAAGGAGAAATTTTGGGAGGAGATGAAGAAGAAGATGGACACTGTGGCCTATAAGGCCAAGTACGAGAAGGCAAAGGATGCCCGTGCTAAGGGTGGTCACCACACAGATGGATCCATCCCAATTTTAGAGCATTATCGACAGTTGGTGAGTATTTTTATTCGTTATTTATTTAATTATTTAATTTTAATGTTTGTTATTAATTGATGTTTAATTGCTACAGTGCGAGGAGGTCGCCAGGGCAGGCGGAGACCCCAACACCATCGACTTTCTCAGAGTTTTCGAGCGCACCCATAAGCGAAAGAATGATGGAAAGCTCGTAGATGATCGGGCGACCAAAGCTTATGTAAGTTTTCCGAGTCCTATCTAATTACATTTCTTCTTTGTACTTAACTATATTTATTTTACCTAAATTGTTAGTCCTAACTCTAAATATCCTAACCAAAATCCTACTTAGCAATATAAATCAAAGACAAATATAGGAGACGTATGAGATCCTAACCATAACAATACTTAATAGTAACTAAAATATGAAAATTAACTCTAAATCTATTTACCTATATAAATATAGGAGACATATAAAACTTTAGAGAGTCGAGTCGGCAAGGGAGGGAGTGCTGTTTGGGGGGGGGGGGGGGGGGTGCCGTGGGGGGAGCTAGGACTAGTCAGCCATCGATGCCGGCTGTGAGGAATGACTTGTGGATACAAGCTGTCGGTAGAGGGAAATGCGGCAGTGTGTACCGTATCGTTGGCATCCCAGCCGTCCGTTTACTCCAGAGCTCCACTTCTATCTCCACCTCCACCCCCACTTGTAGAAACACATACCGGCGTTACTACCAGAACCTAAAGTTTGGAGCAGATTACACAGATTTTGGTTGCTCTACAGTGTCAGATGACCCAGGTGACCGGAATTCTACGCACAACAGGTCTAATTCTTGCTACCACTACATTGGCTCCTGCTTAGACCTCAGTGCCTCCGGCAACGGCTCCTCATTCGATCACAGCGCCTACTGTATTGGCTCCTACTTCGACCATGGTGCCTCATGTCATGCCGACGACTCTTCCAGGCGTTGTTCCTACCCAGGACGTACATCGGGTCATCAATTTGGTGCTGGCACAGTTACTTGCGTGCGGACAGCCGTCTCTACCTCCGATACCTCCTCCACCATCAGTTTGATGTTGACGAGATTTTTGTATTTTTTTTTTGTTATACTTGATGAGTTTGTATGGAGTTTATGTATCATTCGATATGTACGAAATTTGTGTATATGTACTATATTAGTGCTGGATCTGGATGAGTTTGTATGGACTCCATTGTGTCGATAAATATTTGTTTGCATCTATTTTATTCAATATTACATATTTGTTTTCTAGTTTATTGAGTAAATAGTCTTTTGATTCACTGTTATATATTTGTGTTTCATGCTATTGAATATAGATACAGGTATGAGCATAGGAGGAACCAATATTTTTGGACAAAATTTGTATGCTAGAGATGGACCATCGACAGAATATCGACATATTTCTACAAAAATTTCCAGCTTAGCGACGGACTGCCGACACCTAGCGACGGAATATCTACACCTTAGCGGCTACATTCTGATGGATATTTTTTTTCACTAACGTGCTGTGATACCCCAAAAGCGTATCAGATGAGCTAGCGACAGAAATATTCGTCGCTGAGCTTCTGAAAATTTTAAGTTTTTGGCTCACAAAAATTTGTTGCTAATACGCCGCTAATATGTCGCAAAATATGCTAACCGATCAAATATGTTGCTATTCCGTCGCTGAAATTGATCGTTGTATCCGTCGATGAGTCATCATTGTAGCGGCGTCTTCCCGACAAATTTTTCTTAGCGACATTTAATTAAGTTAACGACTTAAGCTTTTCGTCGATAATCCGTCGGTAATCCATAATAGCGACGGAATAACAATATTTAGCGACGGATATTTTCGTCGCTAAATATCAGTATTTTTGTAGTGGATGCCATCCGTCGAATCTCTTTCTTTTAATTTCAATGAAGTTATGATTGTAATTTTATGTATGTAAAAAAAATCCTAATGCCACTACACCCTGGCTGCTCATGGGGGAGGGAGCTTAGTCAAGAATTGACTGTTCAAGAGTAAACAACAATTTTTTTAGACTATCCTTTCTTAGTATCCCGAAGAATGCTAGCATTAATCTTTTTGAAGTGTTCTTGTCTATTTTATGCGTTGATATTCTCTCTTATGAAGTATGGGAAGCAAAAAAAATTGTAATTGGATTAAAATGATTTGTTTCATCAGATGGACATGTGGCCACAACTTCTACTCCACAATCTACACCTATAGGAGCTCATGCAATGGGACCTATCCAATCCACAGGACATGTAATGACCCAACAACCTGGGCAGACTCTGTATCTAGCTATACCAATGCATCCACTAGTACAACCACCTTAACTGCCATCATGATTGTCTTCATTAGCAATCGGTTGTACAAGAGGTGGTGGAAACCTGTTGTGTTTCCAATGTCATTAAGAGAGTTCGAAGTTCCTCAAACTTTGCCTCCATATTTTGCATACGACATTGAATATCTTCATTTGACCCGTCATTTTGTGTTGCCATTTAGGCTGTTACAATCCGCCTTTTGACAGACTAGATAGTATTAGAGGATTCATAAGCTGAATTAGTTCTTTCAGCTTCAGAATATGAATATAGATGTTGACTATCCCCAACTGGGGTATTAGAGTGCAAATGTGATGCTCCTTGATATGGTGCCCTGGTACACACCTTCAACAGGGATAGGACGAGGTTCCACTTTTGGTTTATCTTCAGAATACAATGGATTAACAACAAGCACCGGAGGTTTGACTAATTTCTCTTCTTTGACTTCTTCCTGTTAGATTGATGTCCCACTATGTTGACGGAGGCATATTGAAGTTCATTGTTGTCAGTTTGTTGGTTTCGTTGCCTTAAGCTTGTTGTCTCATTGGTGCAGCAACTTAAAGCCTGCTGAAGATAGACGGTCTAGCAGATATTTCATAATTCTTGGAACAACCGTAATGGATTGTTATCTGATAACAGCATGTTGAATAGTGGTCCATATAGGTGGGGCTGATGCGGCTTCTGGATTGTAGGAGTCTTTCTCTTTTGATTGAGATGCTCTTGTAAGTCAAAGCTCAAACGACCTTGCACTGAGAGTCTGGATTGAAGAAGTTTTGAAGAAGTATATAACATTCTGATATTCTCCAGCAGGAATATGTACTCCGGCATAAAAACTGCCCCCAGCGGGAAGCCTACCCCAGCAAACATGGGTGTTTTGTGAGAAATTATATCCCGACGGGAACAATATTCCCAACGCGAAGTCTGACCCAGCGGGAATTTCAGCCCAGCGAATAGGGTTGTTCTACGATAAATTATATCACAACGGGAATATTATTCCCAACGAGAAGTCTACCCCCAGCGGGAATGTTACCCCAAGTGAAAACAGTATGTAGCTCCAGCGGAAGTTTTGTTCTTCTATTGTTTATTCTTCTTGGAAGTTGTATCAGTATTGTACTTCCAATTATTAAAGTCAAATACTTGGTTGGAAATTGATGATGTAACTTTTCTTCTGGGACAGCCTTCCAGCCACACCAGTATTCTTGATATTCTCGTACGGGAAAGTGTAATTTTTCACGTGGGATTTGTTTTGTTGCCACACGAAAATTGTCTTTCTTGTGCGGAATGGTGACCGATGTCCAAGATTCATCTTGGTCATTCACAGCATCATGTTTTTGTTGGAGTGGGTGGAGTTCCCAACCTACATGGAGAAGACCCCGGAGTGCGACGATCGTCTGTATGTCAGAGAAGTTTGGGGAGGTGACGAGGCCATTCGAAGACGAAGAAGAAGCTCGGGAGCCACCAGATTACATTCTGGAACAGGGGAGGCAGAGTTCGGTCCTTGGTTCCAGAACCTTTCTGTTGCCAAAACACAGAGTTCTGGACGAACTCTGTGTTGACGGGCCCAGGCGGATTTCAGGGTATTTTTATACCGTTGGATCGTATCCTACGGTCCAGATTTTGCTGCGGATTAGGGGGTTTATACATGGTTATTCCTAGCCCTAATCACAACACAACATTGAAGAAAAGAGAGAGAAAAAGAGGCAAGAGTGCCATTGCAACTTTGGGAGGGAATAAGGAGGATTGAAGGTCGTTTTCGAAGGATGATCGTGTTCGGATAATCTCTACTCGTTGTCTTTATTCTTAGTAGCCTTGTAATCATTATTCTTGCTTCTAAGTGTTGTGGGGATCCGATTTGGATCGGGAGAAGTTTGTAGAGGGTGTACTTCTTTATTTCATTAGTGAAGGCTTTTCAGGGTTGGACTCCGATCGTCCCGTGGTTTTTTTTCCACAAGAATTTTCCACGTCAAAAATTCTATGTGTCTGCGTGGTTTGTTTTGGTGTTTTGGCTCGTGCGTTGTATTGCTCTGTTCTCTCGCAGGTACTCTCTAGTTTTGGAAAAGATTTTCGTGTTTCTTTTCCAACTGAGTGGTATCAAAGCCAGGTTCTGGAATTCAGAATGGTGTCAGGAGTTGACAAAAAAACTAAGGAGGAGAGATGGACGCGAAGCCGGTGTGCATGGTGAACCTGAATGACACCAACTATCATTATTGGCGGAGCAATATGAAAGATTTGTTGTTTGTCAAGAAGTCGCATCTGCCCGTATTTGCTTCCGAGCGACCAGTTGATAAATCTGAGGAGGACTGGAAATTTGAGCACATACAGGTGTGCGAATATATCAGGCAGTTCGTTGACGAGAACATGTACAACCACGTTGCCAATATTGAGCATGCAAAGACGCTATGGGATAAGCTGGAATCTTTATATGCAAAAAAGACCGAAATAAACAAGTTGTTCCTGATCCGGACGATGATGGGTCTGCGGTACAAAGATGGGGTGTCTATTACAGATCACTTGAGTGAGTTCCAGGACGTGGTTGACCAACTATCTTCGATGGGAGTCAAGTTCGACGACGAGGTTCAGGGACTATGGCTGCTGTGTACATTGCCAGACTCGTGGAAGACCGTACGAGTATCTATGATCGCTTCTGCTCCAGAAGGTGTGGTCAGTCTGGAGATTGCCAAGAGCGGGGTGCTGAATGAAGAGATGCAGAGACGTTCTCAGGGCACTTCATCCACGTTCCACCACTCAGAGATACTAGTTTCAGAGAGCCGCGGAAGGGACAAAAGCAGGGATCCAGGTGGTGGCAGAGACAAGAGCAGAGGAAAGTCCAAGGGTCGGTACGAGGACTCGGAGTATTACCATTGTGGCAAGAAGGGCCACATCAAGCGAAACTATTTCGCTTGGAAGAGAGAGAAGAAGGACGACAAGGGAAAGCAAGATGAGAACACTACAGCGGCGACCTCGATACATGGAGGCGATGTGATTGTCGTAGGTGATGAGATTATCACAAAGCTCGCCTGCGATGAAAATTCTTGGCTAATAGACTGAGGGGCTTCGACGCACGTATCTCACAACAGGACACTATTTGCTACTTACACGACAGACGACTGTAGAGTGTTGAAGATGGGCTATGGAGATGAGTCGAAGGCGGTTGTCGCTGGAGATGTGCATTTGAGGACGAAGACGCGTACAGTTCTTATTCTCAAAGATGTTCGTCATGTCCCTGATATCCATTTCAACTTGGTGTCAGTTGGAAGGTTGGATGACGAGGGATTCTTCAGTCTCTTCGGGAATAGTCAGTGGAAGCTTTCCAAAGGTTCGATAGTGATTGCCAGAGGAAGCAAGAAGTTCGGTCTCTACTATATGGAGGGGAGCGCACAGGGGGCACAGGAGGTGAACGTCGTCAGTGATGCGTCTACCGAGTTATGGCACAGGCGGCTCGGCCATATCAGCGAGAAGGGGATAAGCTACTTGGTGAACAGGAAGGTGATTCCAGGGCTCAAGTCTAAAAAGTTGGAGAAGTGCATGCACTGCTTAGCTGGGAAGCAAAATATGGTATCTTTCCAAAGTTACCCAAGTTCAAGGAAGCCGGCGTTGCTCGAATTGATTCACTCGGATGTCTGCGGTCCTATGAAGGTAAATTCTATTAGTGGTACTTCTTACTTTATAACTTTTATTGATGACTGTTCCATGAAGGTTTGGGTCTATGCCTTAAAGACCAAGGATCAGGTGCTGCCTACTTTCAAATCAGGCCTCTATTGAAAGAGAGACGAGTAAGAAGCTATTGTGTGTTCGGTCCGACAACGGCGGCGAATATATTGGTCCCTTCGATGCTTATTGCAGAGAGCAGGAGATACGACACTAGTAGACTCCGCCCAAGACACCTCAGCTCAATGGTGTAGCAGAGCGCATGAACATGACACTGATGGAGATGGTACGGGGTTTGCTATCAGAAGCAAACTTGCTAGGTAGTTATTGGGGTGAGGCTCTTCTCTCAGATGCTTATGTTATTAATTTATCTCCTAGTGCTCCTTTGCAGGGTGATGTGCCTGACAAAGTATGGTACGACAAAAAGCAGTCATACAATCACCTGCGAGTGTTTGGTTGTAAGGCCTTCGTCTATGTACCGAAGGACAAGAGGTCCAAACTTGAGCCGAAGACGAGGCGATACGTCTTTGTCGGCTACGGTCAGGATGAGTTTGGCTATAGACTATGACCCGGTGGGAAGAAAGCTCTATATAATTAGGGACGTGGTATTCGTCGAGGATCAGACCATGACCAAAACTCAGGATTTCGAGACGCCTTTTGAGGCCGAGGAATTGCCTGAGTTAGAGTCATTTTGCTTCGAGGAGTTTCCAGAGGACATCGCAGAGGATCCAATTATGGGAGAGCCGGTACATAGAGTTGCTTCCAACCTTGATCATCAGCCTCCTGATGGTGGTCAGGGGGTCCCTCAGAAGGATGAGCATGCCGGAAAGGCAGTTTCTGGAAAGGAGGAGGCTGTTGGTATACACCCAGCACAAGTGGCTCTACTGAGAAGGAATGACAGAGAGCGTCGACCATCTACGAGATACTCACCGGGTGAGTATGTGCTACTGACTGACGGGGGAGAGCCCGAAAGCTTTGCAGAGGCTATGGAAGATGAACAAAGGCAAGAGTGGATGCAGACTATGTAGGAGGAGATGAGTTTCTTACACGCTAATTTTACTTATGAGCTGGTGCGGTTGCCAAAGGACAAGAAGGCTTTGAAGAATCGATGGATGTTTAGAGTGAAGCAGACGGACGATGCTACTCGCCCTCGATACAAAGCGAAGCTGATAGTTAAGGCTACGGTCAACAAAAAGGTGTAGATTATGATGAGATCTTTTCGCCTATCGTCAAGCATTCGTCTATTAGGGTGGTGCTAGCATTGGCAGCCAGTCTTGACTTTGAGGTCGAGCAGATGGACGTGAAGACGACATTCCTCCACGGTGATCTTGAGGAGGAGTTATATATGGAGCAGCCAGAGGGATTCTGTGAGAAGGACAAGTCACATTTGGTCTGCCGGTTGAGGAAAAGCTTGTATGGTCTGAAGCAGGCTCCGAGGCAGTGGTACAGAAAGTTCGAGTCGTTTACGGGGGAGCATGGTTATACACGGAGGACGTCGGATCACTGTGTATTTGTGAGGTATTTTACCGAGGATGATTTTATCATTTTATTACTCTGTGTTCATGATATACTATTAGTGGGTCGGAATGCCACTAGGATAGCGGAGTTGAAGTGCCAACTGGGCGCGACCTTCTCTACGAAGGATTTGGACGCAGCAAAGAATATTCGTGGGATGGAGATAAGCCGAGAGAGAGAGAGAGTTCAAGCTGCTACACTTGTCCCAAAAGAAGTACATTCACCGGGTACTTTAGCGTTTCGGGATGGACGGGTCGAAGAAAGTGAGTTGCCCCCTTGCGGCTCACTTTAAGTTTACTGAGGAGCAATATCCATCTACCGAGGACGAAAAAGAAGATATGGAGCGGGTTCCATATGACTCAGCTGTGGGAAGTCTTATATATGCTATGGTGTGTACGAGACCAGACATTGCTCATGCAGTTGGCACAGTTAGCAGGTATATTTCAAATCCTGGAAGGGTACATTGGAGTGCGGTCAAGTTGATTGTACGATACCTTCAAGGCACTGCCGATTGGAGATCACTTTCTTTTGGTGGTGATGAGCCAAAGCTGGTTGGGTATACCGACGCTGATATGGCTGGAAATGTAGACACGAGATGATCGACTTCGTGCTATGTGATGATGTTTGCTAGAGGAGCGGTATTGTGGCAGTCGCGGTTGTAGAAGTGTGTTGCCTTGTCGACGACAGGGGAAGAGTACATTGCGGCAACGGAGGCTTGCAAGGAGTTACTGTGGATGAAAAAACTGTTGTAGAAAATATGGCTGAAGCAAGAGCAGTATACTTTGCTTTGCGACAGTCAAAGTGCTATTCACCTTGTAAAGAACCAGACATTTTATAGTCGGTCCAAGCACATCGAGACTCGGTATCATTGGATACGGGATGTGGTTGAGAAGAAGGACGCGGCACTTGAGAAGGTTCATACTGATGACAATGGAGCGGACATGCTCACGAAGGTTCTACCGAGGGAGAAGTTTGAGTACTGCAGGCGGATCATCGGGATGACGAGTTCCTCCACCTAGTTGTGAAGGGGGAGATTTGTTAGAGTGGGTGGCATTCCCAACCTATGTGGGGAAGACCCCAGAGTGCGACGAGCGTCGTCTTTGTGTCAGAGAAGCTCGGGGAGGTGACGAGGCCATTCGAAGACGAAGAACAAGCTCGGGAGCCACCAGATTACATTCTGGAACTGGGGAGACAGTGTTCGACCCAAACTCTGCCCCCTTGGTTCCAGAACCTTTCTGTTGCCAAAATACATAGTTCTGGCCAAATTTTGTGTCGACGGGCCCAGGCGGATTTTAGGATACTTTTATACCGTTAGATCGTATCATATGGTCCAGGTTTTGCTGTGGATTAGGGGGTTTATACATGGTTATTCCTAACCCTAATCACAACACAACATTGAAGAAAAGAGAGAAAAAGAGGCAAGAGTGCCATTGCAACTTTGTGAGAGAAGAAGGAGGATTGAAGGTCATTTTCGAAGGAGGATCGTGTTCGGGTAATCTCTACTCGTCGTCTTTGTTCTTCATAGCCTTGTAATCATTATTCTTGCTTCTAAGTGTTGTGGAGATCTGATTTAGATCGGGAGAAGTTTGTAGATGGTGTACACCTTTATTTTATTAGTGAAGGCTTCTCAGGGTTGGACTCTGATCGTCCCGTGGTTTTTTTCTCGCAAGGATTTTCCACGTCAAAAATTCTCTGTGTCTGCTTGGTTTGTTTTGGTGTTTTGGTTCGTGCGTTGTATTGCTAGGTTCTCTGGCAGGTACTCTCTACTTTGGAAAAAGGTTTCCGCGTTTCTTTTCCAACAGTTTTGTCCTTGTTGAAACTTGGGCAGTAGCAACTTTTGTTTACTTTCACGTGCACATTGCTTTCGTACAAAAGATTGTATGGTTTCACTCCAATATTGCAGTGGAAAACGACATGATTGTTAAGTTTATGCACGAAAATGTTAGTTCTGCCCTTGTTGAAGCTTGGAAAAGAAAGCTTAACATGTTTACCAAGCGAAAAGTATTACACTCGTTGTCAGTAGGTGGTTTGTACTTGCATATCACTTGTGACTCAAAGTCACATACTTTTTATGGTGTCATAGTATTTCCTTCCATCAGAAATGATCTATGACTTGTTTGAATCAACAAGTCTGTTGTTGTTGTTCCTTCATTGCCTCTTTGTTACACTACTAAAATACAGCAATTTGGTGACGGAAGATTAGCGACGGATCGTATCCGTCGGCCATAGTGACGGTCTCGCGACTACCTTGTGACGGGCTACCGTCAGAAAGCAATGGATAATTTTTTTAGTTTTTTTGCGTAAATCAGTCGCACATCCGTCGCTCATTTGACGAAACTTTAGCGACGGATTCATGTCCGTCGCCAATATGTCGAACATTGTGGTGGCAAAATCTGAAAAAAAAAAATGGTGCACTAAATTAGTGTCTATCTAGCGACGGACGTTCCGTCGGTAATCTAGTGGATATTTAGCGACTACCTACCGATGGATATATCCGTCGGTATTCCGTCGATAAATAATGTAACCTAACTCAAATTGAACCGTCGGTAGGGAATTTTTCATTCCCCCCAAAAAGACTCTCTCTCGCTCTTCCCTCCTCTCTCTCTCTCTCTCTCTCCAGTGAGCTCTCTCCGACGGATCACATTCTCCGGCGAAGCTCTCTCCAACGGGATATCTCTCTCTTAGGTATGCTCTCTCTCTCTCTCTCACTCTCTCTCTGTTTAGCATAACATATAGGATTTTGGGTTGGTGGGGGGTCGGCTGTCGCTGGGGCCGGCGGGGTGGGAGGGAAGGGAGTGGGGGCGGGGGGGAGGTTGTTGAGGGTGGGGGCAGCGTAGGGTTTAGGGTTTCGGGACGGGGGTAGGGTTTCGGGTGGGGAGGGTGAGCCGGCTGTCGTGGGGGCCGACGGTGATGGAGGGAGGGAGGGGGGCGAGGGGTGGATGGTGTTGGGTTCGGGACGGGGGACAGGGGTAGGGTTTAGGGTTTGCTGTCGGAGGGTGAGGGGGAGGGGTGGGTGTTTGCTGTTGGGGGGAGGGGTGGGGTGGGGGTTTGCTGTCGGGGGGGGGGGGGGGGTGTGGGAGGGGGTTTGTTTTCTGGCGGGATAGGAGAGGGGGTGGGGGGTATCGGTGGTTTCGGATCGGACCATTCCTATGAGTATCGGTGGTTTCGAATCGGAGTATCGGATCGGGGGAGGGGGTATAGATGGTTTCGGATCGGACCAATCCTATGAGTATCGGATCGGGGGAGGGGATATCGGAATCGGTATCGAAATCAGAATCGGTATCGGACCGATACTGACCGATACTATGAGCAGATGCTCTTCGCTCGAACGTCGCTAATAGCGACTATTATTATGTAGTGGTTGTTTGTTATGGAATTTGAGGCAAAATCTTAAAGGACCATTTTGTTAGAGCGCCTCATTTAATATGTAGTTTGAATTTGTCTTGGTTTCAAATGCTTCGATGTTTCATGAATTCACATTTCTTAGTATGTTACAGCTGTGTACAAATTGTTGGATATACATATAGATTTGTATAGTAATTTAATACAGCGTATATGTAAATGAGCATGAACTACAAATAATTAAAAAAAAAACTTTTGCTGTAACTAAAAATATATAGGCAGTAAACAGTAAAACACACTGTAAAAAATTAAGCAAAAAATTTCATGGACATAATTTGGTTGTAATTGATTATTATATGGAAAGTCTTGCATAATAAAAAATAGATAGGCACAATTGGTAGATAAATGAACTTTGTCATACCTCTCGAAGATGGTATTGAAGTTGATAACAATAATGGGTATATGTGAATATCATTTACGTGTAATATTCATATTCAGGACTACCCAAACTATGATATTTAGATAATATTATATTTGTTTAAAATTACACATAATGAATGTAAACCATATTCTTTACCCGTGACTTCGAATAATTGTTTATTTAAAAATATCATATTGAACAAATTTGTAACAATAAAGAATTTGGATCAAAAAATATTTTATTTAATAATTTACAAAAATCATACAAAGCCAAGAACATGAATCAACATGATATTAACAGACACAAGCAAGAACAATATCGCTTTATAAAAATTAATATATTTTTAAAGCTGTCTTATTGAACTATTAAGTTATATACTATGAACCAATATTTACAAGTCAATGTGCATTAACCAATCTTACATTTTCTCATATAAATTTGCATAAATTCGACTGAAGCTTACTAATATCTAAATATCATATTCAACAAAATTATACGAGAAAATGTAATTGGCAAAGCTTACTAATATCTAAATATCATATTCAACAAAATTACATTGATATCTACAAAAAGCTGTGTTCATCATTAGTTGCTTCAAAAGTGATGCTAATAAAGATGTAGATGACTTTTGATCTTCCTTTACTATTCTTTATTACTTCAAAAAAAAAAATTTAGATGTTAACTATATTAGGGGTGGTGTAGGGGGGCTTGGTCAGGGGCACCGATAGTGCCAAAAAATCTGATAATTTAGTAATAATTATTTGTTTTCTGACACCGAAAAATGTGATACTCCGATTCGAATGCACCGATAGTGCCAATATTTGTAATAAGTAGTTTTGTTGGTTGATTAACTGGTAACATGGTGTAATGCCCGCTCCGTACGAGGCATTTGGTTGGCTTATTGGATGGGATCAGAATATTGGACCGTGACTTATGTTGGAAATGGGAAGAATTGAGACTGATGCAGTCTCACTTAGCTGGCTAGATGGAAGGGATATTGGAACGTGGCTCGCTGGTGGAGCTACGCATAGTGGAATTGTGTGTGATCGAAACAGGAAGACCCTTTATTGCAAGTGAGTGGAACTGTCCTTCGTCCTCCTTACTCCTTCATGCTTAATAAATGAAGTATTGAAATGCTATAAACTACCCCTAAATGTCCCATATGTTAGTTGCTGAATAATAGATATGCTTATGCTGATAATTATTAAAATGTACAACACATTGAACTGCTAATATGATTCGATGCCTGAGAATGAATTGATAACATTGCCCCTTATGCTTAATGCTGCTGGAACAAGTAGACACTTGAATAATGAGATGCCTTATGAATGATAGAATAAGAAATGTACTGGCTATGCTATCGACCCAATAAACTGAATGAGACACTAGAATCATGTACTCTCTGTATATCTGTTGCAAGAATATGAAGTGTTGTCTGTCCCTTATAAGAAATGAATGAATGAATAAATGTCCCTATGAAATGAATGAATGTTACGTTCCTCTTAAGAAAGAAATGTTGTGAGATACGTTGAAATGAAGCAATGATTGAGAAATGATAAAGCTGGGATCTTTGAGATCACAAATGAAATGATGGTAATGATGAAATGAATAAGTCATTGAATATGACTAATGATGCACTGTTGCCTTTACTTTCCTTAATATGTTTTACCAAGCGATTTTGTTCACAATCGAGTCGGACACGCATTCGCATGGTCATGGACAACTTGTGTACAAGGTTTGAGTAATAATTTCCTCGAACGGTTCCTAGGGCCCTGGGGACCGATTCGGCCTAGGAGGAAATAATGATGAGTGCTATGGGAGCACGGATAAGGCGGGGTGGCATAGAGGCTCGCCACCTACTATGCTGACCGTATTATCTTGAAATGAAATGAAATGAAAAGAGTCCATATGGTTTAACAACACCAGTAACCATGTAGTCAGGATGCATGCTAATGAAAGTTTTGTGCAGGCAGAGTAAGTATATCGGATAACCTGTATTTGATGCAGGTACGAGAAGTCAGCTATCGGTAAGAAATCACATAATTTTGATATTGTATAAGTTGGTTTAACTTGCCTGCATAACATGTTCAATTAATTATGCTGGAAATATGCCTTGCTATAAATAGTGCCCAAACATAACATCCATGCTAAGTGATGCTTGAAGTGAGAATTGTCATAACATGTTAAAAATGTTAATGTTAACGATGCCTCAATAACGCCTTTGCATGATAACACCAAGAATGCTATAATGATATGTCCACATGAATATTGCTAAGAATATATTTACATGCTTCAATCTGATTATTGCCCATGAACTGTAAACTGATGTTAGGCCCCAAGTAGAAAGATCACTCTAATAAATGCTTGCTTAAATGATCACTTTAATGTTGGTTTATACGAGTGGGTTGGATTCTGCTCGCCAGTACATAGATGATGTGCTGACCCACGTTTTGTGGGCAGGTGCTCGTGCTTGGGATATTCTACACACGAAGATTGGCTTGATTGATCCCGCGGCATCAAAGATTTGTTGGGCATACAGAAGCTCTCCTTGTACAAGATGATGTCTTCTGTTTATAAAGGGCATAATGTATGGAACATTATAATCAGTTGTACCAGTGAGATTGTAAGCCAAGTCGGTATATCGAGTTGTAATTCATTGTATCCTATATCAAATATAAGCTGTATAGCATTATTCTGTTGGCTTTCAATGTAA
This sequence comes from Iris pallida, assembly GCA_029216955.1. Taxonomy (NCBI): domain Eukaryota; kingdom Viridiplantae; phylum Streptophyta; class Magnoliopsida; order Asparagales; family Iridaceae; genus Iris; species Iris pallida. The sequence goes on along the minus strand of JANAVB010000198.1, from coordinate 4,378,945 downwards.
AGTGAGATGTGCTGTAAACATTGTTCTCCAATACAAGTCTTGTACTCTTCTTCAATCATCAATAAAGAGAATAAAGTTCTATATATCTCTGTGTGGCTTCAAGTTACCCTTTTATCTCCGCTGCTATAAAGAGGTGATCTATTTCTATTCAACGAGAGAGATTGTCCTTTTAACTTCAATTTGTCTGCTTCTGCCGCTGCAATGTGTCCCTATTTGAAGATAATCGATTATGTACCATCTTTGCCTTGTACAAGTGCAATACCAGACTTGTACGGCATCATGCCCAAGCGAGGACGATCGATTCCAAGAGATAAAATATGTGAATAAATGACTCTACGAATCAGGGCGTGACACATGGTGATCGGGACATATAGTCCCTGCAGCCATTCGTCTGGCGAGGCAGAAACTATGGTACGACATGGTGATCAGGACATAGTCCCTGCAGCCATTCGACTGGCGAGACAGAAACTATGTAGCCGTAGATAAAGTTGACTGTCCTTCGACCCTCATCCCTCGGCAATGATGATACGACAACCTATCACTATATCTTATATAGTAGTAGATGATATTTTAGTATTACATTATCTGAGTTCATCTTGATTCTGTTATATTCTTCAGATACTAGATACTATATTCGATAAGAACGTATACTACACCATATGTACAAAATATAGATGATTCACACTAATGTATGCTAGAATGAATTTTGGGTTGTGTTCTGAGCCATCCGTTCTCACACTTAAAACACATGAATTAGAACTGTGTGTCAATCTTTGTTTTTGTATTTTCGGCGAACCCAGGGATTGGATTCTGTATTTTGTATTTTGGATTCTGTATTTTGGATTCTGTACCCTATGGCTCGACAACCAACCGGAGAGGATACTCTGAGAGATCCATCTGAGTAGGATGTATACTCTGAGAGATCACTTTTACAAGAATGATATCAGTAGTAGGATTGAGTGTTGGAGAAGATATTATCAGAGTATACGTCCTACTCAGATGGGTCTCTTACCGTTACTATTTTTTTCTGACAGCATGGTGGATGTGCTCCGTCAACAGATTCTTGCTCTGAGCCAAAACTTTGCCCCGAAGCTCAAGTGGACATCCTTCATGTAGAGCTCGAGTGAGAGGTTCCTGACAGCATGGTGGTCTCCTTTGTTAAAGTATTCGTGCTCGTCCCATAACCAATCAAATTTTATTTCATTTCTAATCTCTTGAATATGAAGCTCTGCTTCACATTTGGCTCTACCTTCCGGTATATAAGAACCAAATGTGAAACAGAGTTTCATATTCAAGATATTAAAAATAAAGAAATTTTTGATTGGTTGTGGGACGAGCAAGAATCCTTTAACAAAGGAGACCACCTTGTTGTCAGGAACCTCTCGCTCGAGCTCTACTCAAGGATATCTATTCGAGCTCCGGGGCAAAGGATTGACTCAGAGCGAATTTCTGGACAGAGATGACGAAGAAGATGGCTGCCAAAGCTTATGTAAGTTTTCTAATTCTTTATACGTATTATATTTTTGTTATTTTGTATTGCTGTAATTAAAATCGATCATTGTACCGTATCAATAGGTGATTTTGTACATTAGTTACAAGTGCTACTTAGTTCAAGTTCAAGTAATACTTAGTTGTGTCTCTCTCTCTCTATCTATCTCGCTATCAACGCTATAGTGTTGTTCCCCTCGTAATATGGAATGGTCCGATATCGATACTCTGAGTATCAGACCATTCCTATGTGTATCGGTATCGCAATCACAATACCGATACTCGAGTATCGTATTGATACTCAAGTATCACATCTGATAGTTCTCTCATTTATTTGTCAATTACTGTATTTCAATTCTAATTAGTTTTATGTGATTCTATGATAGTTCTCTCATTCATTTTCAACCGCTCCCCTCTGTGAATATTGATTTTACCAGATGGCACCCATGACCCAAGGAGCGGCACGTCGTTTGAGGGAAACAGTGAATGTTGAGGTGCCTCCTCCTACTGTTAAAGAGGAAGTGGCACAGGTAGCTAGTGAGACCGGGAGTTCTATTCATCCAGCACCGGTAGCTAGTGAGACCCAGAGTTCTATTCATGCAGCACTTGCAAGGGACTACATCTCTCCTACCGTCATCGATCCTACTTATTCGAGGTGGTTGCGTGATCGTATCACTGAGCGTTTGCGTGAGCTGCGTGATTCTCATTAGCGTTTACGTGAGCTGCGTGGCCACATATGGTGGAGGATTATATACGCAGAGCGGATGCGGTGGAGAGAGCACGAGACGATCCACCTCCTCTTTCTCAGTGATTTTGTTTATGTTTTTGGACATTTAGACATTTGGATATGTGTATATTTTGGATATTTTGTTTATGTTTGGATATTTTGCTATTTATGTTGGGATAGTGTGTTGGATATTGTGTTGAATATTTTGTTGGTCATTGTGTTGGATATTTTTTGTGTATGTTGTGATATATTGGATGTTTTGAGATATTGTGTTGGCAATATGGATATTTGTTGGATATATTGGATGTCGGATATGTTATATTTGTGTATGGTGGATGCTGAATATGTTATATTATAGGGAATAGTCACTTTCCTGTAATTTTTTTCAAAAATATTCCAGTTAACGACGGATTACCGACGTGTTGCCGACGGACTTTTGCAGGTAGCGACGGATTACCGACGGGTTACCGACTGACTTTTGCAGCTAGCGACGGTTTTCCGACGGATTATCCGTCGGCCTGTTTCTCGAAAAAGGTCGCGATGGAATGGCGACGGATTTCCCGTCGCTCATGTTCTGGAAATATGGAAGATTTCCAGAAGCGTGGCGACGTATTATCCGTCGCTCCGTCGCTAATCCGTCGAGGTTAGCGACGGATATTGCGTATCAGAAACCCTCTGATATGCGGTTAGCAATGATTTAGTGACGTATTGTCCGTCGCTAATTGTATGAATATATTAAAAATTTAAACTGTCAAAGTTGACGGGAAGCCGTCGGCGTGCCGTCGCTAAAAGTTTTTATTTTGCCAACGGAAATCCGTTGCTAATTAGTCGCAGAGCGTCGGACAAGCGACGAACTGGTTTTAGCGACGAGGTTATTCCCGACGAATTTTTTCAGCCCGTATCCGTCGGAAATTCGTCGGTAATGTGAATTACCGACGGATAGGGCCGTCGCTAAATCGTTGTATTTTAGTAGTGTTACTATAGGCTCAAATTTGGCTTTACTCAGAATTTAATCTACTGACTGGTGGATGTTGACAGTCTAGATGTGCTCCACAGTTTTCTTGTCTTTTACTCAGCACTAGAATATGTGGCTTGTGGTTTTAGCAGCCACATGTTGCAAATAGAGTTGTCATCATTCTTTGCAATGCTCGATGGAAGATATTTTTCTGTGATGACGTACACTGGATGGGCTAGAAAATCCCTCAAAGATCATCCCCTCGAAATTTTGTTAGTCAAATTGAATGGCCAACGTATTAACGAATTTCCCATTAGTGAAATGTCATAGTATGCCATTATTTTCTTGTCAGAGAAGAAAGAAGTCCCCTAGTAGGGTCGTCATTTATTTTTAAATGGAAAAAAATCATTATAAATCTCTTTTAAGAAAACTCTAACCTTGTTATAACGCCAAATCGATTACAAAAATGTTGAGATACAAAATTTTGACCCAAGTTGAGATTATGGAGAGATGGGACAATGGATTTCAAATTAGCGCTTAATTCCTATTCTTCTTTGGCTATCTGACAAACTTTCGGAAGTCCCTTATTGCGCACAAGCACTGTTAGGCAGAGGATTCTCCAAAAGGGAAGTTGAAACTGCTGGTCAAAAGGTGGCTAAATGTTGTGTATGTCCCGTGTTTATGCTCTGTTTGAAGCAAAAAAAAGCATGACTAATTGTAGCATAAAAGTCTCAAAAAATGGTTAGTGATGAAGTCCTGCAGAAAGCTTTCTTCCTTGGAAAAAAGACTACTCACAGAAAGCAATGTCCTACAAGCACAGACTTCATTATGAATTGGTTAACCCACATATGCGCGGGGTGAAAGGAGATGTTGTCTCACGCGGCCTGTTAGTAGTTCCTGCCACGTGGTAGCAGTTGCACGAAGATTGAGGTATGTCTCTGCAGTCGAAGCCACACGGATTCCTACAACTGGAAATATACGTACTACGAAGGACACGATCTCTGATAGCTAGTCAAAGGGTCACATTTATATCCGTAATATACATTCTACGTTGAGCTATCATATCATTCAGGTACGTAGGAAGCAACCTTCTAGTAAGGCACATAGGCTGCATAAACAAGTCTCACTACCAGAATAAGGCAATTTAGCGACGCCTAAAGACGTCGCTAAAACGCCTAAAGACGTCGCTAAACAATTTTAGCGACGTATTTAGCGACGTCTTTCTCTTGTCACGGAAACCTTAGTCGCTGTTTGGAAAGACGTCGCTGATTTTCGCCAACACCGACGTTTACCGACGCACATATACGTCGATAATATACCAACTTTTATCGTCGTTTCGTCGATGAACTAGCGACGTTTATGATGTCGCTATACGTCGGTATTACCTGGGACAATTACCGACGTTTTTGCTGTCACTATGCGTCGGTATATCCTGGGTAAATAAGGTGAAATCCTAGAATATTTTGCGACGTCTGCCGACGTTTACCGACGAAACTTACGTCACTATACGTCGGTAACCTGGCAATATATGCTAGTTTAGCGACGTCTACCAACGCAACTGACGTTGCCATACATCGGTAAACGTCGGTAGACGTCGCTAAATTTGAAAAAAAATAAAAATAAATTACAGTATGCAGTTTTCTCCACAGAATTATTTTCTCTCTGCAGTTTAATCTGAAACACAATACACAAGCACATTTTATCCCTGGGTTCGTCGACCCCTTCGGTGGAACACTCAACACCGGTAAATTAACATCCAAATGAAACGAATAGTCTAATACAAAAACAACCCAATACAATCCAGAGATTGACACAGTACTAATTCATATATGTAGTCCAATACAAATAGTCTAATACAAAAACAACCCAATACAAATAGTCCAATACAAATAAGTACTGATAGCTAATGAGAACCACGCAGCTCACACAAATGCTCAGTGATACGATCACGCAACCACCTCGAATAAGTGGGATCGACGGCGACAGAAGAGATGTAGTCCATTGTAAGTGCTGCATGAATAGAACTCCCGGTCTCACCAGCTACCGGTGCTAGATGAATGGAACTCCCGGTCTCACTAGCTACTGGTGCCACTTCCTTCTTAACAGTAGGAGCTACCTCAGTAATCTATGTTTCCCTCAAACGACGTGCCGCTGCTCGGGTCATGGGTTCCATCTGGTAAAATCAATATTCGCAGGGGGGAGCGGTTGAAAATGAATGAGAGAACTATCAGAGAATCACATAAAACTAACTAGAACTGAAATACAGTAATTGACAAATAAATGAGAGAACTATCAGAAAATATACTCGTCTGCTACTCTGAAAAGAGTAGTGTAATATCAGATGTGATACTTGAGTATCAATGCGATACTCGAGTATCGGTATTGTGATTGCGATACCGATACACATAGGAATGGTCTGATACTCAGAGTATCGGTATCGGACCATTCCGTATTGCGAGGGGAACAACACTATAGCGTTGATAGCGAGATAGATAGAGAAAGAAAGACACAACTAAGTAGCACTTGAACTTTAACTAAGTAGCACTTGTAACTAATGTACAAAATCACCTATTGATACGATGCAATGATCGATTTTAATTACAGTAATACAAAATGACAAAAATATAATACGTATAAAGAATTAGAAAACTTACATAAGCTTTGGCAGCCATCTTCTTCGTCATCTCTGTCCAGAAATTCGCTCTGAGTCAATCCTTTGCCCCAGAGCTCGAGTGGACATCCTTGAGTAGAGCTCGAGCGAGAGGTTTCTGACAGCATGGTGGTCTCCTTTGTCAAAGGATTCTTACTCGTCCCACAACCAATCAAAAATTTCTTCATTTCTAATATCTTGAATATGAAACTCTATTTCACATTTGGTTCTTATATACCAGAAGGTAGAGCCAAATGTGCAGCAGAGCTTCATATTCAAGAGATTATAAATAAAAAATTTTGATTGGTTGTGGGACGAGCACGGATACTTTAACAAAGGAGACCACCATGCTGTCAGGAACCTCTCACTCAAGCTCTACACGAAGAATGTCCACTTGAGCTCCGGGGCAAAGTTTTGGCTCAGAGCAAGAATCTGTTGACGGAGCACATCCACCATCTGTAACTGTGAGAGACCCATCTGAGTAGGATGTATACTCTGATAATATCTTCTCCAACACTCAATCCCACTACTGATATCATTCTTGTAAAGGTGATCTCTCAGAGTATACGTCCTACTCAGATGGATCTCTCAGAGTATCATCTTCGGTTGGTTGTCGAGCCATAGGGTACAGTCTCTTCCAGCCGAGCCAGCCCCACCGGTGATTACATGTCATTACCTACATTAATGCTTACCTATATATTACATTTCATATGTTATCCAAACATTGCATTTATAACTTGCATATATCCATGTATTCCTATTTGCATACATATATGCATATTGCATTTATATGTGCTTACCAACATGCATGACATTACACATATATCATTCATTACATACACATGTTGTGTGTCCATGTGTTTTAGGGAATCAATGCAAGGTGAGTGAAACTATAGGGTATGTTTAATGGAGAAACAGGGAATAGGTTAGTTCTCAGGTTTGGATGAGTGTGACTGAAATAGTGATGTGTGTGTAAACTGACAAAATCATATAGAGTAATGGGTGTAATGTGACAGGAATTAATAGAGAATGTGTGTGTATGTGTGTAACATCATGAAGTCGAACCACACAATCTGAACGAATCAAGTCTCGTTCCATAGATGATCTTTCATGATGAATCTTTCGTTCTGCATATGCATATGTTTCCATGTGCATATCTTACACAAACTAGAGAAAATACCAACTAAATCCACATCCAAGATAGTTTCAAGAGAGTCTAATCTTGTAATGGTTGATGATTGAAGATGCATGGTAGGGAACAGTTTTCAAAAAAGTAACCTAGGTACTTTTAGCAACTCCAATTTCCAACTTGCAGTGAAGATAGTTTCACATGCGCAAAATATCTAAGTATGATCTTAGATGACATAGCTGGAGACTTCTTTTTTGGTAAACATAGCTGCAGACTTTTTTAGTAAACATAGCTGGAGAATTAATGTGATATAAATGAATCAAGAAGGCTCAAAGAATAAAATCAATTTTCTTAGTTAATGAGCAAAAAATACAGCATGCTTTTCAACAAAATGGGTAGTGATATCATAGTGGGTTTAAAGGTATGCATACATTGCCTTCATGAAGCAATGCACCAGAGAAGACAATCAAATGTGGTAAGAAAAGGTTAGCATACACAATGTTGTCTCTATTCAAGATATAACAAGTTAGCCAACTTATTGCACTTCAAGTTAATGAGGTGCTAAGTCAGTTGATTGTAAACCATAGAAAGAAATGTTGAAGGTAGTTTAGTTAGTAAATGAAAGGTTGACAAGGTTAACGGGTTAATATCCCATAAGACAAAGCTATATGACCTATGAAGTAAATCAAGAAATATAATACATCACGATTCACGGTAGAGGTTTTCCAAAATGAACTAATCCTGATCATTAACATCAATAATTCAGTTAAAAAGTTCAATAAAAAAACACAGAAAATCGAATTTGTAAACTATGTATCACGAAAAATGGGAAAACCTCATTTGAAAACCAAAATGCAGTTAATAACGAAAATTATTGGTTGGTAACAAGGACACACATGTGCACGTGTCTCCCGAAGGGTCTGTGTGTCCAACCTAGTGGACACAACCGTGTCCACGACACCAAAATCACTACACGAGCACACACGCAGTGCACAGCCTCATGCGCACGTACACATGCAAGGACACGACACAGGCCACGTGGTGACACGTGGCCGTGCACACGTGTACGCCAGGGGTAGGGCTACATGCCCAGTGGCCTGATGCATGTCCACGTCGGTTGGTAATGAGAATCAAACTCAAAATCAAACCGTAACTCAGAACTCACCCAAACTCCCAAACAACATACAACATTCAATTATATAGCCTATTTATATAAATACAGAAATAATGTAAGAATCGTATCAGTCTACAGGACTAACATTTAGATTAGGGTTTACCTAGTCGGGGCCGGAGGAGCGGGTCATCGAGGGGGCAGGGGGTCGCCGGTGGGGAGCTGGAGATGAGGGTGAGCGGGGTCACCATGGGAGCAGGGTCGCCGAGTGGGGTCGCGGAGGGTCGGGGGCCGAGGGGGGAGGGTCGCCGAGGGGGGAGGGGGTCGCCGGAGGCCGAGGGGGGAGGGCGTCGCCGGAGGTTGAGGGGGGAGGGGGTCGTCGGAGGACGAGGGGGGAGGGTCGCCGAGGGGGGAGCGCGCTTTCGTTTGGAAAACTTTTGATCGAAAAATAATGGGAGGGAATGAAAACTGAAAGCCCTATATTTTTAATTTAGCGACGTCACACATATACGTCGGTAAATGTCGCCAATATTAGTGAAATTAGCAACGTTACAGTAGTTACGTTGGTAAACGTCGCTAATATTAGTGATATTAGCGACGTTTACCGACTTATCTGTGATGTATGTTTTCTGATACACAAAAAAGTCACAAAACGTCGCCGCTCGTCGGTAATAGTGATGTATTGCGACGTTTATAGAGTACGTCGTTAATTCCATAACCGTTAGCGACGTTTTAATAAAACGTCGCTAATTGCGTCGCTAATATGAATTATTCGAGTAGTGTCTACAGAAAGGTTAGAAGAAGCTAAATATATAGAAATACAAGGCATGCAGCAGGAGGTTAAGATTACAAGAGGCACAATCTAGATTGTACGAGTCCTGGATTATAGGAGGTAAGGACTGGAGAAGCCTAAATTGCAGGAGGCACTATCTCGATTTTGACAATTATTCTGACTGCCTTCTTTGAATTTTGCACCCTTCATTGTCCGTTGCATGTCGCTTTGGATTATGTGCGATCATCTGTCAACTTTTACTTCAAATTCTATGGGAATAAACAATAATATTTACTTCAGATTTTGTGCATATGATGCATTTAATGTGATTATGCACATTCTCGGCACTTAACTGCATAATATACCCACACAATCGTATATGCTTGAACTTTCAGTCCTCCTCGGATTTCTCACTGGGCTTCTCGGAAGCAAATATAGGAAGATACAACTTATTGATGAAATCAAATCCTTCATCTTGCTCTGTCAATATTGGTAATTGGAACCGTTTAGGTTTATCGTGCACACTGACTTCACGTCCTTCTCTTCTCCTTGACTCGAATGTCAACTCTGACACATCTATTGAACCTAAAGCTCTGATACCACTCTGTAAGTATCAACAGAACAAAACAACAAACCTGGCTCTAATACCACTATGATGGGAACGTAACACAGAAACCATTCCCCCAAACCAAAGAGATGTTAGCGAGAGAATCGAAGAAAGACGTAGAAAACCAAATTTTAGAATCATAAATTGCCAAATGCAAACACACACAAAATTTGACGTGGAAAATTCTTGCGAAACAATTCATGGAAAAATCAGAGTCTAATCCTGAAAAGTCTCCACTAAAGAAATAAGAAGTTATAGACTAACTACAAACATTTCACAGATCCAAACCGGATCACCACAACTACTTGGACGATAAAAATAGACTACAAACTTCGAAGAACAAGTGACAATGATAAATTTTACCCGGAACGATCTCCCCTACGAACAACTTTCAATATGTATTACTCTCTCCAAAAGTTGCAATATTCAATTAGGTTGTTTGGGATTAAGGTTAGAAGAAACCTATATATATGTCCTTAATTCTGCAATAGATTTGGATCCTCCAATACGATATAACAATGCACATAAACACCCAAATCAGGTTCAGTTTAGACAGAATAGTTTTGTCTACGTTGGACCGAGTTCGGTCCAACAAGACAAAGTGTGCTATTTGAATATGACCGAACACGGACCGAACTCGGTCAAACCGAATTCAGACAAAACTAAGTCTTTTGTCACCAGAATCCTACTACCTATGACTTTCAAGTTTTTTCGACACACTAATGACGCTCGTCGTACTTTTCGGGCTTCTCCACACACGGATGATGCTCGTCGCACTCCGGATATTCTCCACATAGGTTGTGAACCCCAGCCAACTCCAACGATAATCATGCTACCGAAGAAGGTTTCTAGTTGACCTGGATAGTTCTTATGTTAATGATGGTATGTTTCATTTGGCAAGTTTCTTTTTATTGTGCAATGCAATAGTCGGCCATGATCAATGGATGAAAGAAGAAATTAAGAAAATTTTGCTATAAAGCAAGGAATGTTAGTTTCCTACTCATTTAATCATCCTTAATTTCTACTATATATATTATTCACGATTACTTTTCACCCTTTTCATCTAATCAGATCTTGGCTTATGTTCTACTAAATCTACATTATAATCCTTTAAAAGTTACAATAATCCTTTGTGAGATCTTTTTTCTTAGTCCATGGATAAATATAATATTGAAGTACAGAATGTATTAGTTAAGCTTTCCTTGTGCTGGAAGTGGCAAGGGATTCGATTGGCAAAGATTCAAGAAGCCCCGGCTATTAGAAGCAAATATGGGTAGCTTTCAGCGAGTGGCCTCTATCAGACAGTGTATGTAATGTTGTAGCTACTCTAAAACCAAATGGCATTGATGTTAGTACTGGAATTTGTGCAGCTTCAGATGGTATGTACCTAGTGTTACGATGAACTAGGCATCAACTTAGAAAGTTCATGTCAGGGTGGCAGTTAGATGCATGTAACTTATCCATTCTAGTGGAGAAAGTCATAGATTGCTAAAAGAATGAAACAAGATAAATGAGATTAATAAGATTGTCATCAATTTGCTGTATAGATATATATATCACTTGAAAATATTAACCTGTCGTTATATACTCGAATCTTTTGTACTGTTGTATTGACATAGATTTTACTACTGTTGTTGTAGACACAAATATATATAGCATTGTATTAGTGTTTATCATGTTGAGTATGGCTCTATTTTTATGTTATTATGCGGAATATAGTATTTTTGTTGCAATTATAGAATTTATTTTCTAATGTTTAATTTAGGTAAAATCAAATTAAGAAAAAGAATTGAAAAATAAAATAAATCAAAGTCATAAAGCCGGGAAACATCTACAAGGGTTTGTTCTTAATAAAAATAATTGAATTTATGTTTGACTTTAGAGGATGAGAAGTGGCCAATGCCACCAACATGTTCCATTTTGTCGAAGGATGAGAGAAAAGACTTGTTCTTGAAATTGGTAAAGTTTTCATATCGATATGCTTTGAATATAGAAAATTGTGTAAATGATGAGTTGTATTCCACAACATGTGGTCCTCAACCTGAGGTGAGACGTTAAAGTGGATGAATTGCCAATAGAATTAGGTTCCATACCATAGAGGGGAGGAACGTCGCAAAACACAAAATAGTGACATTATCGCCAAAGGGGAGCATCAAGGAAGCAAAATTGACTTTTATGGTGTCTTGGTTATCGTTCTTGCATTAAATTTGGGATGCAAACAAGTATTTTTTATTTAAGTGTAAGTGGTGGGATCTTTGCAATAGAACAACCGGAGCACGAACAACAAAGCATTTTACTAGTGTTAAAACTTCTCGCGTATGGTATGAGAATGATCCCTTTCTGGTACCTTCTCATGTACGTCGAGCAACTTTTCTATCTCAATGCATGACACAAAACTAGATGATGCTTGGGAAGTGGTACAAAGGATAAACTTGTATGATGTTATAGCGAGTGAAAAGAAAGATAATAGACAATAAAGAGATGGAGACCAAACAATGAACAATAATTCAAAATTAATCTTATACCCAAGTCAAATGCAATCTTAATCAAGTGTTGGTTCCAGTGCGAGGATTTAGATTAAACTAGAGTAGAAGTCAATCCAATTTTCGTAGAAAACCTCAATAACGAAAACCAGTCCAATTAAGATAGTGCATCTATTAATGATAGTGAGGAAGATGCTGAAGTGCTCGAATTTAGTGTAAATAAACACGAGCCTTTGATAATCTACAAAATTGATGAAGATGACTTAGTACTCGATTAAGACAAATACTTATGTAGTATTAAACTGCTTGAGTGCATATATAGCTTTAGTGAGTTGCTTGTATATTTTAACTTTACGAATATAAAGTGAGCGGATCAACCAGTATGGTGCTAGAAAGTTTCATGATCGAATTCTCAAAATTCAAATTTTCTAGAAGTTCTACTGAACTTGTTGGTTTCTGGAAATAGATCGATGAGAAGGACCAAATATTTCTTTGAATAATGGTGATCTTTATCCCCCCAGCAACGTGACTGCTGCTTTCTTCTTCAATAGTATTTATTGCATTTAGTTTAGCAACATTGTTGCAGAGTAAGAATTTTGCTATACTAGCAATGTTAATTGCTTGCTTTTCCATGGCTAGACCACTGGTTATGTTTTAGCACATCCCTAGTAAGTCTACCTTCTCACATCACCACTTCAGTAGTTACATAAACTTCAAGGCTCGTACGATTTTCTGTGAATTTTAATAACACTCATATTCTATGAAGTGCCTTCTTGCTTTAACTAAAAAATATTCTCTACATATCTAAGAATATGTTGTTATTATCGGTGAAAAACCAATTTACAAACCTCATTACTTTGCACTTTATTTCTGACGTTTTCAATATTAATATGGCTAACTTATCGTTTCTTAGATCAACCAATAAATCCTGTTAATATCCTATTAAAACCTATTAAACCTATGGTTGAGGGATGCCTATATAATCATCTTGAAGTCGTGTTGTTGAAAGAGAAAGATAAACATGAGCAAAAAACTTGTCCATCTATTCATCCTCCTTCCTCCTTTCATTTCCATTCAAATTTATTCTACTCTGGATAAGAGCCAAGTTTGGATCATTCTCTCGGAGTTGTGTGCAACGACAGAAAGCCGGTAGCAAGGGGTTTTACCTCTAGAAGGATTCGAGGCAAAGTCTGCACAATAGACCTCGATATTCTCTTAGGACAATGCTTCATGCATGACTTTCCCGTAGACCGGTAACTCTAACCTTTTATTACTATTTTGCTATTCTATTTTTCGGGATTATAAATAAATATTTTCCAATAATCTACGAGAATATTCCTTCTATTTTTTTGTTCAACATAAAATATTTGTTATGCTAGAAATAAATTTATTTTATTCAGTGACATGCGTATGTACTGAATTAGAGAGACTAAATTTATTATGCTCAATGGTTCTTGTCACTTTCCACTTGAATTTCAAGTTAGATAGTCAAGAGCACCTATCCTTCAGATCTGTATTGAGACATTTCAGGGGTATTACCATATTCGCAGGTTAACATCCTGCCTTTTTAATTCAATTTTGCACAATATTATTTTTATTTTTTCGTTTTTCTTCTAAAGCACAAAATAAACTTTATATTAATCAGATGATAAAGTTATTCCTTTGTTTTTTTTTTCTATTACATATTTTTCCTAGTTTGCCATTTTAAAAAATTTCCTAGTAAGGGGATGGTAAATATTGATTTTCATCGATAAATTTGAAGACATTCATCACTTTTCTGTTAACTCGATTGGTGATGCATCTTACGCGGCAACGTTGTACACCTTTGAAGGTGAGCATGGCTGGTTAGGCATGTCACCAATGTTAATAGTATACAAGTTATTATGTTTTAATGTTTTCCCTATACTTAATCTGTTTAACATAAATATAAATCTCTTAAATGTTTCATATTTATATCCAAATGTATTATCCCACTGACATGTATGTTCATAAAACATTTTTGGAGCAGTTATATCCAACACACTCCCAATCTTATGTGTGGTCATTCCTCATCTCCCAATTATTATTATTTTTCCTTTTTCCTTCTCTAAATTTCAAACACCCAGATGGCCAAATTCTTAAAGTCATAAATCCATTCGCCTCCATCGCCTTTGCAAGTGCTCGATTATGTATATTGAACCTTTGGAAGAGCAATAAGGCATGCATCATCTTTGCAAGTGCATGACAAAGTCTGTTGTCTATTCGCATCCATTTAGTGGATGTTGATTGAATACCTGAGCTTGTCCAAACACAAAAGAACTTCAACATTTCAATTTGTCCTATATATGAATTACTACCAAAATATGTCATGTTAGAGACGGCCATATCCATCGCCCATCCGTCGGCAATCATTATTAGTGACCGATCACTGACGGATCTTGGCCAAAATAATCCGTCGGCAATCAGCTCGTCGCTAATAATGATTCGTCGCTAAGTAGTCGAAGAGGGACGGAATAGCGACGGCTTTTTGTCTTCACAATACGATGCATTAGCGACGAATTTTCGATGGGCTTTCGTCCATTTCAAGTATTAAATACTTAACTGTGTAGACGCTAGCGACGGATAGTCCGTCGGTAAACAGTCGTAAAAGTATATCACAGGGTATCGTACCGTCGCTAGTCCGTCGATCGTCGTCGCTAACAAAGGACGGATTAGCGACGGAATACTAACGGATTATCCGTCGACCATGTTCTGGAAATACTTAACATTTCCAGAACCTTGGCGACGGATTTTCCGTCGCGACACCGTCGAGACAGCGACTGATTTGTGGCTGATTATCCATCGCCAATGTTCTGGAAATGTCAAGCTTTTCCAGAACATTGTCGACGGATTTTTCGTCGCTATTCCGTCGAACGATATACCACCAGAACGTTGCCGACGGATATTCTGTCGACCACCCGTCGCTACCTGAAAACAGTTTTAAATCTCCAGTTAGCGACGGAAATTTTGTCGAAAAGTAGTCGAAAACTGGAAATGTCCGTCGCTAACCGGTCACTAGTTCATCGCTAAATGAGATTTTTTTGAAAAAAATTGCAGCACTTTCCCTGTTCACAAAAATATGCATAAACCAAACCAATAAATAATGCACACCAATTATCCAACAATCACATAGACCAAATATATAATGCACACCAATTATCCAAGAATCACATAGACCAAATATGTACATACGAATTTAATGCACACCAATTATCCAAGAATCATATAGACCAAACCAAATTAATATAAAATAGACATCAATTATCCTGAAGAGTAACCTAATATCCGTCGTTATAATCAGATCATAGCACAAATATTCCAAAATTCCCACAAATATTCTAAATTTTTTTAATTACAATACTTTAAGGAGGAGGAGGAGTTCGATTGCCCGGTGGTGGTAATCCCTGCTGCGATCGACGAATATACTCCTCCACTAGGTACGGCAGTGGAGGGAGGGAAGTGGCTGCATGCCTTTGGCTCACTCAAGCGGTATTTGTGCGTCAGGTAAAATAGCAAAAATTCGATTTATCTCCAAGTGTGAGAACGGATGGCTCAGAACACAACCCAAGATTCATTCTAGCATACATTAGTGTGAATCATCTATGTTCTGTACATATGGTGTAGTATATATTTTTATCGTATCTAGTATCTGAAGAATGTAACAGAATCAAGATGAACTCACATAATTTAATACTAAGACATCATCTACTACTATATAAGATATAGTGATAGGTTGTCGTATCATCATTGCCGAGGAATGAGGGTCGGAGGACAGTCAACTTTATCTACGGCTACATAGTTTCTGCCTCGCCAGTCGAATGGCTGCAGGGACTATGTCCTGATCACCATGTCGTACCGTAGATTAATACAAATGGAGCTAGAGCTGGAGCCAAAATACAGTACTACTTTACCATGTCGTACCATTTTACTCTCTCACTCTCTCTCCTTTCCCCCTTCGGCGCTCTCACACTACTAATTCCTATGTGTTTTAAGTGTGAGAACGGATGGCTCAGAACACAACCCAAAATTTATTCTAGCATACATTAGTGTGAATTATCTATGTTCTGTATATATGGTGTAGTATATGTTCTTATCGTATCTAGTATCTGAAGAATGTAACAGAATCAAGATGAACTCACATAATGTAATACTAAGACATCATCTACTACTATATAAGATATAGTGATAGGTTGTCATATCATCATTGTCGAGCGAGGAGGGTCGGAGGACAGTCAACTTTACCTACGGCTACATAGTTTTTGCCTCGCTAGTCGAATGGCTGCAGGGACTATGTCCTAATCACCATGTCGTACCATAGTTTCTATCTCGCCAGTCGAATGGCTGCAGGGACTATATGTTCCGATCACCATGTCGTACCATAGTATCTGAAGAATGGCTGCAGGGACTATATGTCCCTAACCCGAACCCTAACCCGAACCCTCCCACAGCCGCCCTCGCCCCCCCTGCCCCACCCCCCCAGCCACCCCCCACTCACCCCCAACCACCCGTATTCCTCCTGCATGGACTATTATAGGCTAAGGTATTGGGTTTACCTTATTAGGGTAAGGTATTGGGTAACCTTATTAGGGTAAGGTATTGGGTTACCGATATTGTGAACCTAGGTTGAAAGCATAATAAGGTTGTAAAACCATAATAAGGTATTGGGTTACCGATCCGAAACTGCCGATACTACCGATATCGCCGATATCCTATTTCTTAAACTAGGGTTTGCGATATCGCCGATACTACTCATTGTATTTGTACCCTGTGCTGCCCCGCGCGTGCCACCCCGCTGCCCCGGAGCGCGCTGCCCCCGCAGCCCCGCGTGCGCCATCACCCCTCCCACCTCCCGCCGCCCCTCCCACCCCCCCGCCGCCCTCCAGCCCCGCGCTGCCCCGCACGTGCCACCCCCGCCGCCCCCCGCTGCTCCGGAGCGCGCTGCCTCCCGCCGCTCGCCGCAGCCCCGCCTGCGTGCGCCAGCAGCCCTCCCACCTCCCGCCGCCCCTCCCACCCCCTGCCGTCCCCTCAGCCCCGCGTTGCCCCGCGCGCGCCACCCCCGCCGCCCCCCCGCTGCCCTGGAGCGTGCTGTCCCGCGCCGCCCGTCGCAGCCTCGCGCTGCCATACGCGCACCATCCCTACAGTCTCCGTCGCCCCCGCAGCCCACGACGCCCCCGGCAGCCCACGACACCCACGACCACCGAGAGAGAGAGAGAGAGATTACCTTTGGGAGAGAGAGAGAAAAGGTTGCCAATTACCGCCGCGGGAGAGAGTGAGAGGAGAGTGAGGTCGCTGACCGCCGCGGGAGAGAGAGAGAGAGGAGAGAGAATAAAATTTGGGAGGAATGAAAAGTTCCCCCCGTCTTTTCAATTTAAGCCTGGGCCCTTTATTTAGCGACGGACCAGCGACGGTTTGTATTCGTCGCAAGGCCGTCGCTATTTTTGATACTTGCCGACAGAATATCCGTCGCTACGTAGTCGGAGAATTGTCCCGCCATTTTCCTCAACAATTCTCGCCAAATAATCGACTGCATGGCGACGACTACTTATCCGTCGCTATATCTCCGACGCCCTAGCGACGGATGAGCGAGCTTTTTTCCCCTTAAAATAAAATAAAATTTGTATCGGCTTGTCGTCGGTACTCCGTCGGCTATTTGTCGTAAATCCGTCGCTAATGCCGATAGAAATTATCCGTCGCTAATGTGCCGTCGCTAATTTACTGTATTTTGGTAGTGAAGCACCAATCAGATTTCAGAGCTCATGTTAGTTCTCCTGATTTACGAAACATTGTAACTTTCCTTTAGAGGTTTCACATACTGGAAAACTAAATTAGAATCCTTTCTTGTGTTCGACAAAGACAAATCCAACTTGCTTTATTCACTATTTACACACAGAATATGTACAGTTGTAACCCATAAATATGACCTTATATCAGTCGAAAACAGAAATGTTATATTCTGCCTTTGATATTTTGTCTAATTAATTAGAATGTATATTGTATTTTTAGTGCAATTTGTTTTAACCAAAAGAATACTATCTTTGTGGGTATCTACATGTTAAGAAAAGATTTTGTTTTAAATATTGAATAAGTTAATATATTGTTGATTAAGTGAGTTTCTTGTTGTATGAACATGGCTAGATTTTTTCAATATCCCATCACTTACTAGTAAAATTTTATGTTAGATTGGACAATACTTGGAATATCTTCTCTACTATCCTTGCTTTGTTGGAGTATTTGATATGAATATGTTTTTGGCACCTACTAACATTTATTATCTTGAAAGCAGAATCATTAGTGATGTTATATGATATCTTTTCTAGGTTGGTTTGATGTTTGAACCTTAGGTGACCATATTGTCACAATATTCAGATTATGTTAGACAAACTTTATTTTGCATATAGTCTGGGATATTATAATTCTTTTTGATTCGTTCAAACAATTTAGTCAAAAGAAAAGTTTAGTGATATTGTAAATCTTTTTCAATCTAAGTCTTAAGGTAGAGATTTGTTTGGGTACAAGCCGAAAGGGTCATTATGTCAAAAGGTATAAATAACCTAAGCAACACGTTACTTAAGTGTTTTTCGACCAATGTTAGTTGGGAACCGGTCCGTACAGCTAACCAAGGTGAATCAAAACTTGACAGACTAAAAGATTTGTTAAGATTGAGTAGCAAAATCTTTCAAACTATTACTCAATTATTATAGCTGTCAAATTGATCCAATACAATATTCATGCTAAACTTTAGACTGTCATATTTGTAAATATGATTGGTATAGATGAATCATCTAATGCCAAGCCTGAAAAGTTTACTTGATCTTACTTTAAGAGTTTTGCTCACTATTCTATGGCTTACATCAGTATTTAGTGAAATCACACATATGTTGAATGAGTCTGATATCATTAAGTCTATTTTGTACCAGTTATTTTCTATAAATAGTGATAACTAATGTATTATAGAATTGCTAAATCATGATTCTATGAATTCTAAGATAAACAGGTATTTGCAGTTGCGCTTCAAGACATTAAAAGAGCCTAAAAGGCAAAAACAGGGTTCGTGACTGTAAAAGTCATAAAAAACTTTATAGATCTCTAAAAGTCTATTTACTCTTAACAAAGAGTCTGGTTACACTTGACGAAGAATTTGTTTAGAAAATTAATCCTAGTATCATTGAGGGGGATATCGTTAAGCCCATAAGTAAGCCACCAGTAGTGGCAACCCAACCAAGTTTGAATGAACATCCCAAGAAGCCGGTTCAATGGGTAAAAATAAGCTGGACTTAGGTGACTATTATGGAATATTGACCTGAGATTAAATTCTCACTAACTAATGCCCAAGCGCCTGTACGATGATGTCAATGATACTCCATTCCATGGTGACAGTATTCTAGTGTGATTTGGTAGAATGAGTTTTAGAACTCTTAATAGGTCCAAGCATGATTATGTAGGGTTAACTCCAATCACCAACCCATTGAGGACTTACCTATGTAAGAGGTCGTGAAGTTTGCGACTATGGGACAGGGCGAACCTAGAAAACTCTCATGAATAAGAAAAAAGTGCACATGGCCAATCAAAAGCGCCACCCCGATAGACCCAAGAACCTCTAACAAACTATGTGTGTTATTGTCCGAATCTGGTTCAAGAAGTCTAATTCAAGACATAGTCCATCAAGTACTTCTTCAGATAAAAATAATAGTCACTAAATGTGATTTAAGGCTGTAATCTGTCTCATTTTTGCATAATATATAATTGTCCAAAAATTCTTTACCTCTACTCTTTTGAATATTGTTATCTCTATTTTTCGAACATTGGATTTTTTGGGAGGATTGTTGTTATTATTGTTGAAAAAAAACCAATTTACAAACCTTATTACTTTGCACTTTATTTTGACCGTTTTCAATATTAATATGGCATATTTATCATTTCTTAAATCATCCAATAAATCCTATTAATATCCTATTAAAATCTATTAAACCTATGATTGAGGGTTGCATGTATAATCTTCTTGAAGTTGCGTCGTCGAAAGAGAAATATGAAAATGAGCAACAAACTTCTCCATCTATTAATCCTCCGTCCTCCTTTCATCTCCATTCAAATCTCTTCCACTCTGGGCAAGAGCTAAGTTCGGGTTATTCTTCCAAGTTTGTGTGCAACGACGGAAAGTCGGTAGCAAGTAAATTTTACCTATATGAGGGTTCAAGATAAAGTCTGGACATAGACCTCGAATATTCTCTTAGGGCAATGCTTCGTGCATGACTTCCCGTAGACCGGTAACTCTAACTTTTCGTTATTATTTTGCTATTCTATTTTTCGGGATGATAAAAAAATATTTTCCAAAAGAATACTCATTATCTCTTCGTGTGTGGCTACATTATCATGCCTACCAGAATCAGGGTCGACCCTGAGTTCATGGGGGCCCTAGGCAAAATTTCAAAAAATGGCAAAAACTGAAATAAAAGTAAACTAAAAGAAATTGTTGCTACCGAGAATTGAATCTAAGACCTCTAGTGTGCACGTGTAACATAATAACCACTATAACACAATTCTTTATGTTTAAAGTGGGTCATAGTATATACCAGTTCTAGTTTAGATATAAGATTATTAATATATATTTTTTAAAATTAATATTTTGGGCCCTCCTACTGTGTGGGCCTTGGATGGTCACCCTGGCCGCCCTGGGTCAACACCCACCCTGACCGGAACATAAAAACCAACATGGAACCTGTCAAACTTCCATCTGAAAAAGTTAAGAGCCCCCAAATATAAGAACAATGGAATCTTTCAAACCTTCTCCATCTAACATAAATAATGGTCCTCCATAATAAACTAGTTACCACTCGTGGAGCATACTAATACTAACATCTAATATCCTGACCTGGTTATATCAGCCCCATTGTTATTGCCAAATGCAAAGTTTTTCATATTTCCATTTAAATTTCTTTGTTTAGTTTTCTCCATCAGCTGTCACATTTCTAGTTTGTCTTGTTGGTAAGCTTTTCTTCCCTACTTCTCTATTGACTGGATCATAGCAAGTGGTAGATTAGCAAGTGTCAAATGAACGTATGTCCTCTCAACTTACCTATAAATTTGTAATGTAAGGGCATGGAAGTTCTTATCATCACAAAAATAGAAACACCTCGTACCAGTACTAGCAAAGCTTGGGAGAGAAGACGGCAGCTCTAACAGTGGGCAATGTAACGAAGCTCCTACTGATTCTTGTCCTAATTTTTGGTGTATCCCGAATGATTGGGGCATTTGATAGCGAGTGTTGCCCACACTTTGATCACCATAAGCCGTGTTGCTTTCCTTAGTAAGGACTTGATCAGTTCTCGGCTGATGATCAATAAGACTTTGCAGGCTACTATCTATGGTACTCTGTACTAGTTTCCTGGCAATGGTTTGAACTCAATAATTACATCATTTTGCTTGGTGTTGTGTGTGCATTGTCTGATTTCAGTTTGCTCAACTTTTAGTTTGCTGTCAGTTTCCCTAAAAGTAATATTTGAGAGTTATATTTGCATCCCCCGTTCACTTGATCAGTGATTTATTATTGATCGTGTTTCTTTTTTTTGTTAGTCTGTGTGGTGTAATTAATTTGTATCCTATAATCAATTTATGTACGTCTTTTCTCTCTCATACTACGAGCAGTGCAATTCTTGTACGCACGTAAAAGTACTTTGTTTTAGCATAGGAATTAATGGTCATTTATTGGCTCTAAGTGTCGTGAATGCAGACCCGAGTTCCGCATGGCCTAACCACCAGCAATCAGTACGTAGCCGAGTGGACCATGCGCTTTGAGTTCATGGTGATCGGGTGAAAGATTTCTCTTCTGATTGATTTTGGGATTTTAAGTGTAGGAAGTTCTTCTCTAGATTATGTTGATCACCGTCTACTATTATGATCATTTGTCAGTAATGGTAGAGCTAGAATAAAAGTTGATCTACTAAGCTGGATGTTAATACGAAGACGAGGGGTGACGGTCAGGGAATTCCACAGAGGCGGCTCCGAATGCTTCGATCTAGGGAATGTAGCTAGTTACAGCAGCAGCTGGAAGAGAGATTTGATGAAGATATATTGTATGGGAAGGGCATTGACTGTCTCTGGGGACTTTGACATTGGCAAGCCCGAACCAAGGGCGGAACTAGCAATTAAAAGTTAGGGTGGATGGAGTGAATTAGGGTGGACTAAGTATGGATTGACACATAAAAAAAAGAAATCCAAAAAAAAAAAAAAAAAAAAAGGGGTGGGCTCAATAGTGGGTACGCCCTTGGACCAAACTAGTGCTTGAGTATGCTTACAATTCCTCTCGAGGTATAAAATGGTCTTGTGGGTGGGACGAGAGGCACGATAATTCTGCCAAAACTACTTGAATATCCGCAACTTTTTTGAGCTCGACCTTAACATCGAGAACCACTTGACCAACTTTGCCTTTCGAGGAGAATGAGAAGGGTCCGATTGCGAGAATCCAGAAAGAGCTCATGGGCGACATCCCATTTTTAGTATTGATTGATAATTTGAGAGGGAGAAGGCAAGGTGGAACAGAAAGGACATCATGGAACTGTTAGCTGCTGCTGCTCTTTATGAGCAAAAGCTCAAGTCTCCATCAAACCTATAGTCCCACATCGGTTTGGCAAGAGGAGGGATGTCTATATATATCACCAGTCCCTCTTTTGCTTCATTAAAAGTTGCATGTGGGAGCTCTATGGGTCACACGCGCGTGCTGCAGCCGCTGCAAGGCCCGGCTTGGTTCGGTTCGGTTTGGCGCATGTAACTGGTGCGGGTACGTGCCCACATCTGCGGACGCCGAATGCCGATTCGATTTTCTCTTCGGGTGAAAAATGTTTTGGAACGTTCGTTTTAATTGGCTCGTTAATCTGCCATTATTCTCCTATCGGAAAATGCCTATATATATCCTGTCCCATTCCTTCATCCATTACTCCGAAAATATTTCCTCTCTGAAATTCTTGTCTTCTCAATATCGCTGCTATTCTTTGTTGTTGCTCTGGGCGGAACTAAGTTGGGAGTCATTCTCTCGACGTCGTGTGCGACAACGAGATTCCGGTGGAGCAGGAATTTTACCACTAGGGGCGTTCGGATTCAGTCTACACACAGACCCGAACTAACTCTTAGGACAGTGCTACGTGCACAACTTTTTCGGAGGCCGGTAACTTTTAATTTATTTTATTTTATGAAGATTTTAATCTGTAGGAAATAATAATGTCTTGTTCTCATTGCTAGGGTTTGTTACAATATATATAGTGTCTACTTTGGGCTTATGGGTATGGGCCATATTTACATTGCAAATATTATCTTATAATCTAACACCCCCCCTCAAGTTGGAGCATGTAAGTCACAAATGCCCAACTTGGGAAGAAAAGAATCGAACACTTGCTTTCCAAGGGGATTGGTGAAGATGTCAGCCAGTTGAGAAGAAGTAGGAACATGCGAGGATATTACGGTGCCATCTCTAATAGCATCGCGAACAAAATGCAAATCCACCTCAATATGCTTACTGCGCTCATGAAATATCGGGTTCTGAGCCAGGTGTAGGGCTGACTGACTGTCACAATACACCGACATAGCAGACTCCTGGCGAACGCCCAAACACACCAATAACTCCTTCAACCATTTCAACTCACAAACGAGCGCAGCAAGAGATCGGTATTCAGCTTCAGCGGAAGATCGGGAAACAGTTGATTGCTTCTTGGTCTTCCAAGAAATAGGAGACCCTCCCAGAAATACCAACCAGCCTGTAACAGAGCGGCGAGTCAAAGGACAACTGGCCCAGTCGGAATCACACCAACCAGAAAGACGGAGATCACAATCGGCTTTCAAAAGAATACCCTGTCCTGGTACATTTTTGAGATATCTGACAACTCTTAAAGCAGCATGCCAATGATCTTGTCGATGCTCTTGTAAGAATTGAGACAAGATATGCACAGCATAGGCCAAGTCAGGGCGAGTAAATGATAGATAAATCAACCTCCCAACCAGCCTCCGATAAGTCTCTGCATCCGCCATCCTTGGACTAGTCGATTCTGCCAGCTTGTGATTGGGCTCCATGGGAAAACCGGCAGGACGAGACCCCATCAAACTGTATTCCGAAATGATGTCCAAAGCATACTTCCTTTAACACAAGGAAATTCCTTCCGCACTCCGAGCCACCTCTATGCCAAGAAAGTACTTCAACACACCAAGGTCCTTCATGTGAAAGCAAGAACTAAGGTACTTTTGGAAAGCATCTAAAGCACCTGTGTCATTACCAGACACAATCATATCATCCACATAGATCAAAACATGCAACTCTACCTTTCCCTTAAAAAAAGAGAAAAGGGAATAATCGGAATGTGATTGAATAAATTCATAGGATATCAGAGAAGCAGTAAGCTTAGCGAACCAACAACGTGGTGCCTGTTTCAATCCATATAGAGACTTACGCAGGCGACACACTTTGTTGGGTTCACTATGCGAAAAACCTGGTGGCAACTTTATATACACTTCTTCTGTCAGATCTCCATGATGAAAAGCATTGTGCACATCCATCTGGTGCAAAGTCCAGCCTCTCACAGCTGCAACAGCCAAGAACGCCCGAACTGTAGGCATCTTAGCAACTGGGGCAAATGTCTCTGAATAATCGATCCCCTCAACCTGATGATTACCGAACACAACCAGCCGTGCCTTTAAGCACTCAACACTTCCGTCAGATTTGTACTTTATTTTGTACACCCATCTACTTTCCAATGCTTTCTTTCCAGGAGGCAAATCGACAAGACTCCATGTCCCATTATTTTCTAGAGCCTGTATTTCAGTTTGCATAGCCGTGCGCCAGCCCGAATCTTGCGAGGCCTGGCGATATGAAGTAGGCTCAACACCTGCAGTGATAGCTGCAAAAAAATCTCTGTGTCCAACAGTAAATATGTCATAACTTAGAAATTGTGTTAGAGGATACGAAGTACCTGAGAAAGTGACGGGAACAGATGAACTGTGGTGAAGGGGGGGACTTTTACTTCGAACAGCATTTGTCACAAAATCCTGTAATCGTACTGGCTGTGATTTCTTTCGCATTCCTCTTCCTAATACTACCTCGTCGGGCACCTCTGGCAACACTGTATCCCCTGTATTATTAGTAGTATCCGCATCACCCCCAGCGGACTCTCCTGTCAATACTTCTGCATCTACCTGTGCATCCTGGCTACTCAGTGCCGAGCCACCAGCAACTACTCCGGCCTCAGCAACCGTAGCCGGCACCATCCCAAAAGCCTCTAAATCGTCTCCTGACACTTCGACAGATGTATGGCGTGTCGCAGAAGACATCTCGCTAGCAGAGTCACACCCAGAAAATTCTTTTTCATAAAAAGTAACATCACGGGACACAAAATTCACAAGTCTCCAAATCATACAGTTTCCATCCCTTTTTATCAAGTGGATACCCAACAAAGATACATTTTTTGCTCATGCTAGCAAATTTATCATGGTGAGATTTCAAATCATACGCATAGCACAGACAACCAAAAATACATAGATGATCATACGAAGGAGCCGAGCCATATAAAACTTCATAAGGAGACTTAAAATGCAAGATACTAGAAGGGGTTCTATTTATCAAATAACATGCAGCCAGAACACATTCCTCCCAAAAATCTACGAAAAGAGAACCCTAAAATCGTAATGCCCTGGCTACATTTAAAATATGTCGATGTTTTCTTTCCACCCTTCCATTCTGTTGAGGTGTCCCAACACAGGATGTTTGGAACAATATACCTTGAGATAAAAAATAATCTCGTAAACAATTAAATTCAGTACCATTGTCACTCCGTACACGACGTATATCAGCCCCAAACTGACGCTTCACCATAGCAATGAATTTAAGAAACATAGAATAAACAGCAGACTTATCCGTCAACAAAATAACCCAAACAGCTCTACAAAAATCATCCACCAAAGTCAAAAAATATCGTGCCCCATTAGATGACGGAACATGATATGGTCCCCACAGATCACAGTGTATAAGTTCAAAGCATCTCAAAGCACGACTACTACTATCAGGAAAGGCATCACGAGTCTGTTTAGCTTGATGACAAATATCACAAGTCTTATGAGAAAATACACTACTACCAGAGAGAGAAGGTAAAGTCTGCATTACTTTATCTGAAGGATGCCCCAGTCTACTATGCCAAACTTCAGAATTATTCTCTTTGCATGCCAGGATCACTGAAGCCAAAGAAGCTGGAACCTCCCCCAAGAAGTAAAGTCCACCCCTTTGTTCACCTGCTCCAATCACCATCCTCGTACTTCGGTCCTGAACAAAACACAAATCAGGAGTAAATAACATATCATAATTTTTGGCACCAATCAATTGGGAGACAGAGATCAAATTGCAAGTCAATGTCGGAACATAAAGAACATCCATCAACACCAACGAAGCAGTCAAAAATACTTTGCCTCTCAGAACAGCCTCAATAGTGCTCCTATCAGGCAAAATCACAGGACAGACAGGGCCCTCAAAACAATCAACTAAACAGTCACGAGAGCCTGTCGCATGAAGAGTAGCCCAAGTATCGAATATCCAAGGGACAGAAGAATTCTTACTCATCAGACGATCAGAGTTTGAAGAACCAGGGTTGGAAGAAGCGTCGTTACCCAGCAAGCTCATCAGTTTCTGCCATTGTTCACCTGAGAGTGGTGAAGGATACCCTCCTTGCATCATATCCGCCGAACTCCCAGCAAGACCAACAGGGACACCATGACCAGCAGCGGCGACATGATGAACAACCCCTGCGCCACCAGCACCACGTCCCCCATCACGTCTCTGTGGTGGTGCCGGGCCTCTGCCACCACCACCACGTCCGCCCTCACGTCGAGGACGAGTCTCCCACCACTCTGGATAGCCAATCTTGGCAAAGCAAGTTGCAACATCATGACCTATTTTCTTGCAATGAGTACAGACCAACCTGATTTATCCCTGGAATCTGAGGTTATACTATTAGAAGTAGTAGAAATACGAGGTGAAGACTTGATAGCCAGTGCCATCACCTCCTCAGTAGCTGATTGGATCTGAGATTTTCGCATATCCTCCACCTCACGGACTGCCTGGTATGCCCGATCTAAACTTGGCTAAGGATCCTGAGCCAGAAGATTAGATCGGGTATGACCATACAACTCAGCATTCGACCCATACATAAAGTCCTGAAAATGGTCTTCATCCCTCATAGCCTGTAGCTTGGCAGCAAGTTCACCACAGGTACAAGTAGGCAATAGAAAATAAGCAGCTTGTTCATCCCACAAAGACTGCAAATTTCCAAAATAGGTTTCCACAGACATCGACGTCGTTTGTTTGCACTCGGCCAAAGCCACCTTAATTTGTTGCTTTCGAGTGCCGTTACTAACAACAAATCTTTTCGCCAACAAGTTCCACAATGGATAAACCTCCTCAAAGTACGGCAAAGATTTCTTCAGAGACGGATCAATGGTATTAAGAACCCATTGAACCAATAGTGCTTGCACGCATCTCCAATCAAGCAATTTACTAGCATCATTAACAGGTTTGACTTCAGTACCTTCCAGAAAAATGATCTTTCACCGAGAGATCAGGGAGAGATGTATCGACCGAGACCACTCAGCATAGTTCGGTCCACGAAAAACAATAGGAGTAATGATATTTCCTGGTTGATCGGCAGAAATCAGAAAATATGGATCTTTTGGATTAGGATAATTTGGGTTGTGTGAACCGCCACCGCCAGTCGCGATGGAGTAGCTGGACGCATCATCATCTGCCATCGCGGATGTCGGGTGTGCAAAAATTTTGTACAACTTCGACGAATCGGCCGCGGATGGACGGGGTCGGCGACGAATCGGCCGCGATCAGGGACGCCAGATCTGGCACGTAGGGGCAAACGGATGTCGGGTGTACAAAAATTTGTACAACTCCGACGTATCATCCGAACAAACGGCAATTCGGAGTCCGCTGATGGACGGGGTCAATGGTCGGGCGCTAACGGGTCGGACGCGCAAGAAAACAGATCAGAGTTCGACCGCAAGCTTCCTCGTGAAGCTGCCTACAACGACGGACACGAACCCGGTTCTGGAAGGGGAGAAGACATCCGCCAAGGTAAAAACAGAAGGTCGTAAGGATTTCAGAAGGCGCCAAGGTGAAGGATTCCCACAGATGGCACCAAGGTGGATTTTCCACCTTTGTTCACCCCACGAGGTGGATTTTCTACCGACCGCTGATGGACGGGATTCTACAGCACCAACAAATTAAGGTGGATTTCCCACCGACCGCGCCAAGGTGAAACAGAAGGCGCCAAGGTAAAGAATTCTACAGCACCAACAGAGTGTGCACCGCCACCGTGGTGAAGGATTCTAAAGCACCAAGGTGAAGAATTCTACAGCACCAACAAAGTGATGCTCGGAGTGGATGCTAAAGCACCAACGTGGTGAAGGATTTCCCCATGTCTAGGGTGAACAACTTTGGTGGTTCACAGACGGCACCAACGTGGTGAAGGATTCTAAAGCACCAGAATATTTGGACGAGGATATCGGAAGATGGCGGCTAGGGTTTTTGGGAGGCTCTGATACCATGTAGGAAATAATAATGCCTTGTTCTCATTGCTAGGGTTTGTTACAATATATATAGTGTCTACATTTGGGCTTATGGGTATGGGCCATATTTATATTGCAAATATTATCTTATAATCTAACATAATCCGAAGGTTTGAAGAAAAATCCAACAATCTAAGAGTTAGCTTTGATTAATTCCTTGTTACAACTATTTCTAAGTCTTTGATAACAAATTATTAAAACATATTAGCTTACTGCTGTTCATCGACCATACGAGCAAACATCTCTTACTGTAGCACTAGTCGAGCAAGCTGATTAAATATCATAGTTGATTAAATTGGCTGATTAAACTTGCTATTAGGATATCAATTCTCTCTCTCTCTCTCTCTCTCTATATATATATATATATATATATATATATATATATATATATATATATATATATATATTTCATACTAGTCTTTGCTACAACTTTTATGCTACTGTTAAGAATTTTATACTAGTAAACTTGATTTGCTAAATTAGAAATCTTTACTATCCTGTACTGCTAAATTTGATTTGAAAATTTGTTCACAGAATAGTGGTTATTCACAGAATAGTGGTTAAGTGGAAAAATTGATTTGCAAAATCTGTAGTGCTAAATTTGCTAAATCTGTTAAGTGTTAACAAATTTGATTTGCTAAATTAAAAACTTTTACTACTCTGTTAAGAGTTGTTACTAGTGATATATAACATTTCTAGTTACTAATTTCTTAATATAGAATTATTTGTATGTGGTAAATCTCTAGAACTAAATTAACAATCTTCATAAGAATATCGTACTAGCACATTTTGTCAATACTAGTAGAGTAACCTCTTTTACTCAATATTTTTAATTTAGGCTAAATCAAACAGTTAATTGATTTAGTAAAATTTTGTTAACTTTAAAGTTCTAAAGTTGAGATTTGTTTGGAAACAAGCCAAAAGGGCCCTTCTGTCAATAAGGCAAAAAATCGTCTAAGCGACCGGTACTTAAGTGTTCCTAGTGAACCTCCGTTTGCTGGGATCCGGCCCCTACAACTAATCCAACCTTATCAAAACTTGAAAAACTAAAATTTTAAATGTCTATTACTAAAATTATTTTAATTGTTAATTTTAGTTTAAAGCCATATTATTGAGTAAATATAATTTTACAGACTTTAGAAAACATGACTTCCAAGGAAGAGACTTTTTCTGCAAAGCATGCAAAATTCAATGGCACCTATTTCAAGAGGTGGCAGAGCCAGATAAAATTTTGGTTTACCACTTTAGGTCTGATTTCTACCATTGATGGGTCCATACCCATCTCAAATGATTCTGATGAGACTGAGTCTGACGTAGGGGTATCCAAGTCCTCTTCATCCTCCAAACCTAAGACCCCTAAGGAAATTGACTAACACTGCTTCCATAGAATCTTAAGCGCTATGTCGGAGTCACTCTACGATAAATTTTTTGAATATAAAAGCGCTAAAGAACTCTGGGATGCTTTGGAAGATGAATATGGTTGTGATGATGCTAGAATTGATAGATTCAATTCTTCCACATTCAACCGATATGTCGTGGTAGATAATAAATCTATCAATGACCAAATCCATGAATTCCAAGATCACTACCAAAATAAGTCATATCAGCGACGAGTTTAGCGACGCTTAATGATAACGTCGCTATTATTTTGCAGTTTAGCGACGTATAAATTTTACATCGTTGTACGTCACTATTAGCGACGTTCAGCGACGTATTGCGACAAAATTTTGTATAACAAAATTTTACGTCGCGCAAAAGTCGGTGAACGTCGCTATTTTTTACTATTAGTGACGTTTCGCGGCGTTAGCGTAAGACGTCGCTGGTTTTTGCGATGTTAAGTGACGTTTTAGATGTCGCTAATTTTATAGAATATAGCGACGTTCAGCGACGCTTACTCCGACGTCGGTAACTTATTTCCAAAATCCCGATCCAGTTTTCCTTTCCCTCCATTTCACTCAATTTTTTTTTCCAAAAGTTCTCTTCCCTCCAAGCCGATCGACGACCCCAGTTCAGCCACCCCCTCCTCCTCCTCCTCCTCCACCGTACCTCTGCTCCTCCGTCTCGACCGACCTCATCCTCCTACTCCTCCTCTGCCAACCGCCCCCCTCCTCCTTCTTCAACCGACCTCCTCCTCCAACCGCCTACACCGCGAGCTCCTACTCGGCCATCCTCAAGATCCCCTATTCCATCGACCTCCTCCTCTACTACGAGCTCCTCCTCCACCGACCCCCCTTCGCGCGCGAGCTCCTCCTCCTCCGGGCTCCTCCTCCGTCGCGAGCTCCTCCACCTCTCCGGGCTCCTCCTCCATCGACCCCCCTCCACGAGTTCCTCGTCAACCGTCTATGCCGACCTCCTCCTCCTCTTGGCCAACCCCAATAATTGGTAAAGCCTAACCCTATATTCTATCTGAGTTTAGACACGACATAGACACAAATCTACCGACACGATACACTAAAAAATACACTAACACAGACACGATTGTTGCTTGAGTTGCCGACGTGCTTAGCGATAGGCTCGATGATGGTCGAGTTATTGGCGATGGGGTGGAGGGAGAGGAGGATGCCACCGATGAAGAGTTGGTCTACGGTGAGGAGGTCAGTGGGGTGGGGGAAGGGAGGAAAAAAAAGATGGTATACATATGTAAACCATTTGATTTTGATTGTGAGAGAGGGAAAGACAGTATACATATGTAAACCATTTGGTTAGTGTGCATTTTTGGAAGACTAGTTAGTCCAATGAGTTTTACTACAAACTAATCATGAATTTCATATATAATCTTAAAAAGAAATTGGAACTTCTCATATTCCAACCTTGACTCATAGTAACTTTTTAAACTAATTATGTCATGATTACAATTGGGATTCTATTTCAATGTTTAGGGATCCATGACATAGTATTTAAAGAGATCTATGATTCTCCCTTTGAAAAAAATTCTTATTCTTAAAGAAATATTGTGTAGTTAGCAATATTGTGTAGTTAGCGCGCGATGATGGTTCCTTTAGTTAGCTTGCTTATGTTACAATTATATTCTATGTGAATATCGATCTTACCAGATGGCACCCATGACCCGAGCAGCGGCACGTCATTTGAAGGAAACACAGATTGCTGAGGTGGCTCCTTCTACTTTTAAGGAGGAAGTGGCACCGTTGGCTAGTAAGACCAGGAGTTCCATTCATCCAGCACCTACAGCGGAATGGCGCTTTCCCGCCATCGATCCCACTTTTTTGAAGATGTTGCGTGATGGTATCATTGAGCATATGCGTGAGCTGCGTGATCGTCATTAGTGTAGTTTTATGGATATATTTTGTGTTGGACTATTAGTACTTATTACCAGTTGTACTTGTTTTACGGAGATGAGTTTATGGACTTAATTATGGACTTATTACCAGCTGTACTTGTTTTATGGAGATTAATTATGGACTTATTACCACTTATTTTATGGAGATTAATTAGGCTAAGTCTTCTATGTGGTCAATTCTGATACACTATAGTTATATGGTTATGTCATGTGATACACTATTACCACTTATTGTATCATGATTACTTGGGATTCTATTTCAATATTTAGGATATGTCATGATTAATGCGCCTATTACTTTTACAAGTGTTTCAACGAGTGCATGTATCTATCTTACAGAATTATCCTTAAATGGATATGGATCTGAATTACTATCTGCGGAATCGTTCTTGGATGTACAACCGTCATCCTGATGACATATGCGGTGTGCGGGATGAATTCATAGAGGGTGTACAGCAGTTCCTGCAGTTTGCCAAGGCGTTCCCTCAGTACATGGACGGTACCAAAATTAAGTGTCCGTGTGTGAGATGTCGTAACTTGAAATATCATCCAGAAGTGGAAGTCACGTATCATTTATACTCGAAGGGTTTCATGTCGAATTACTATCAGTGGAGCACGCACGGAGAAGTTATGTCTTTAGCATCGGAGTATGAGCCTTATGTGGATGTCCACAACCACGCTACTCACGACGATGGGTTGGTGAATATGGTTTTTGACGCGACGGGGCCTAGTTTCGATTCAGACAATCATGATGCACACTGAGGAGACATCGAACGCCGATTCTGCAAAGTTCATAGAGTTGTTGGAGAATGCAAGGACTCCATTATATCTTGGTTGTGAGGATCATTCACTGTTGGAGGTCGTTACAAGATTGTTGAGCATCAAGTCCGATTTTAATATGTCGCAAGATTGCTACAACCGAGTTATGGAGTTGACTATAGAAATATTGTCTGTGGGTGCTAAGTTGCCTAAAGACTTTTACCGGTCTAAGAGGATGGTGAGATCACTCTGGTTGTGATACGAGAAAATTGATGCATGTCGCAACGGGTGCATGTTGTACTACAAAGACGACAAGGATGAACACGCCTGCAGATTTTGTGGTGCTGATCGCTACAAGGGCAGTGGTAGAGGAAAGTCTGTCGGTGAAAAAAAGCAGCTACCGATTCGATGCACTACTTTTCATTGATGTCGCGGTTGCAGCGTTTGTTTATGGTGAAGAAAACTGCAGAAAACATGAGTTGGCATAAGCAAAAACAGACCGAAGGAGTGTTGGATCACCCATCTGATGAAGAATCATGGAAGCACTTTGATCGAGAGTATCCAGATTTTGCTTCTGATCCACGTAATGTCAGATTGGGTCTCTGTTTCGACGGTTTTACCCCATTCGGACTTTCGAGATACCAGTATTCGTGTTGGCCTGTGATCGTCACTCCGTACAATCTACCACCTTGGATGTGCATGAAGACTCCGTATATGTTCCTCACCGTTATTATTCTAGGTCCGAACAATCCGAAAAGGAACATCGATGTATATTTACAGCCATTGATTGATGAGTTGAATCAGCTGTGGGAAGTAGGTTCCAACACGTACGATGTATCTAGAAAACAAAATTTTCCGATACGGACAGCACTTATGTGGACCATCAACGACTTTTTGGCCAATGGTATGTTATCTGGATGGAGTACGCATGGTCGTCTTTCATGTCCGTATTGCATGGACCGTACTAAGACTTTCCGTTTGAAACACGGAGGCAAATCGTGCTTCTTCGATTGTCATCGACAATTCCTGTCGAAGGATCATCCGTACCGGAGGAACATGAATGCTTTTCGTGCTGGCGTCGTGGAGAAAGCTAATACCCTGCCAAGGTGGCCCGGATACACGATATGGAAAGAGGTAAAAGATTTACCAAGAGCTATTGAAGAGCCTGCTACGGGCTACAAGTGTGACGGATTTGGTCGTACTCATAACTGGACGAAGAGAAGTATATTCTGGGATCTGCCATATTGGAGCACCAACCTGATTAGACATAACCTTGATGTCATACATATCGAGAAGAATGTGTTTGACAACATAATTAATACTGTAATGGACGTAAAGGGGAAGACAAAAGACAATCCAAATGCTAGATTGGACTTGGAATAAATATATAGACGTCTTGCATTGCATTTGATAGAGGAGGGGAATGGGAAGTTGAGCAGTCTAAGGCAATTTTCTCACTGGAGAAGGAGGATAAAGTAAGACTTTGTAGGTGGATTCAAGGTCTGAAATTTTTAGACGGGTATGTTTCGAACTTGAGAAGATGCGTCGACCTCAAGGAGAACAAACTGACAGGTATGAAGAGCCATGATTGTCACGTATTCATGGAGAGGTTAATTTCGATTGCATTTCGGAAATTCTTATCCCAAGTTGTTTGGGATCCATTGACCGAGCTTAGCATATTCTTCAGAGATCTTTGTTCTACTAAGTTGCTCGTCGATCGTCTAGAAAAGCAGGAGAACGATATTAAATAAAACTGTGCAAGCTCGAAAAGGTATTTCCTCCTGGATTCTTCGACTCCATAGAGCATTTGCCAATTCATCTTTCCTACGAGGCACATGTTGGTGGGCCCGTCGGTTATCGATGGATGTACCCGTTTGAGCGGCATTTGAACCACCTAAAGAGGAAGGTGAAAAACAAGGCTCGGATCGAGGGTTCTATTTGTGAAGCCTATATTCTCGAGAAGATTACAAACTTCTGCTCGACGTATTTCAAATCTCATATTGCTACGATTAGAACGAGGGCTCCGAGAAATGACGATGAATATCAAGAATCTAATGATGGAATACTGAAAGTATTTAATGCATCGGGAAAGCCTTCGGGGAAAATAAAGAAGAGATATTTGAATGACGAAGAGCTAAGGGCTGCTCAGTTGCATATATTACTCAATTGCGACGAGGATGAAGTGGAGAAGCTAGAGGAGTAAGTAATTAATAATGATTTTACGTCATCTTAATGTAATAGTATAAGCTAATATTATTGTACTAATCAGCAGTTGCTTCGTTGTTTTTCAGCACATATAATGATGAGTTAAGGTCGGTTAGATCCTACCTAACAGACGGAGCATTAGAACAAGAAATGAGACGTCATTTTCCTTCTTGGTTGAGCGAATATGTAAGCAACTCGGTAATTACTGGCCTCTTCTAATGCAACTGTGCAATAATTAACTTACTATCTCTTCTTTGGTATTCAGGTCGATTGTCTAATTTCACCAGAGATTGAATTAATTAGAACTCTTGCTAAGGGACCAATTACTTTTGTTAAAATATGGCCAAGTTATTGTGTCAATAGCTTTAGGTTCAAGTCAACAAATGCTTCGATCAGAGACAGCTTCCTGGATCTTGATTCCACAAAAAACAGTTGTTTGTGTATGAAATCTTCGAACTACAAAGACGTCGATCCAGAAAATAATTTCTTTGGCATCTTACGAGAGATTGTTGAGTTGATATATAATTATGGTAGAGAACCAGCAAAGATCGTGTTGTTCAAGTGTGAATGGTTCGATCCGATTGAAAATCAAGGTTGAAAAATTGATAAGCATGGTCTTGTAGATATAAACTACAAGCGTAGATATCAAGGCTACGAACCATTTGTCCTATCAACTCAGGCTTAGCTCGTGTACTTCACAGCTTATCCAAGACGGGGAGCAACGAAGTCTGACTGGTGGGCAGTATGCAAGACTAAAGCTAGAGATACTTTTGATGTTGACGAAAAAGCTTATCAGGAGGACGAGCTACCTCTTGTAACCAACATTGTTGATGTGGACTCCACGAAAGTTACGCATTACACGACTAATGTAGAAGATGTAGAATTATCCGAAGAGGAAGGCGAAGCCGACGAAGGCGAAGATGAAAGTGAAGATGAGTAGGAGGAGGAACATAAGGTCGAGAAAGACGAACAAGATGAATATTCTGAAGATGATTGAGAGAGATGTACTTTCATTTTTTAGATGTTTCTTTTAGAATGTACTATCTGGGCTTAGATGTTTCTTATAGAATGTACTATCTGAACTTAGATGTTTCTTGTAGAATATATTATCTGGACTTAGATGTTTCTTGCATAATATACTATTTGGACTTAGATGTTTCTTGTAAAATGTATCATCATATGTTGTCTTGGTTATTATCTTGTCTTTGTTGTACTTTTATATTTCTAATGTACTATTATTTGTTGTATCTCATCATATGTTGTTATCAGGTATGACAGGTCGTCGCGGATCGTTCTGCATGTCCCGACATGGGGCACGGGGTACTAGTACTAGCAGAGGACAGGGTACTCCTTCGGTACCTCCTACTGGTACCGGCTCTGGATCCTCGTTGCCCAGTACTCCTTTGTATCGGACAGTACCTCCGTCTGCCCCGACGCTACGTGGCATATCTCCTGGGAAGAGTAGTTCCAGGCCTGAGACTGCTCCGTCGTCTAGCGTTCCTCCTGCTGATACGACGATGGAGACAGATGAGCAGATGGAGAAGGCTGAGCCGACGACCGACCAGTACTATCAGGCAGATGATGCATGCGTACCTCCGGAGGAGACGAGGACGGAGATCTGGGCCGACGGTACAAAGTAAGTGTTTTGGTTCATAATTTTTTTCTGTGTTTATCATAAATTAACTTTTCTCATGAATATAATATATCTTTATAGATATCGTCCCCCGTCGTTAAAGAGACGCCTAGGCCACTTCTTGAGGACTAATTATGGTGGTCCTTGGATAAACTACTCTGATGCTCCGGACGAGAGGAAGGCCTACTGGTTTGCGCGCTTCAAGATTAAAATATATTTGCTTTTAACATGAATCATATAATTTTTGCATATTATATATAATTGATAAATATTTGGTTTGCACTCTTCTAGGATATGTTTTTTCTATCCACCGTACACCGCTGAGATGATCGAGGGGATGTTTCCTGTTGTCGCTACTAAGCTGATCCGCGACGCTATTAATGATCAAAAGACTCATGATCGTGCCAGAAAGCCGATCCAAGGTTGGATCACCCCTGAGCAGTGGACTGCGATGAAGGCTCGATTCGACGAGCCAAGGTACAAGAAAAAGTCTGAGAAGGCCAAGACGGCTAGGAAGCAGGGATCAAAGTGGTGCGGTGGGTCGATTCCGATGACGGAACATTTCTGTCGTTTGGTATGTCTTTTTATTTCAGAAATATTATTTTAATGCAAGTTCGATAAATTAGTAAAAGGTGATATTACAGGTAAGGAGGGGTAATAACGCCAATATGGTGACCGTCTTTCTGGCCACACATCGGAAGGGCGGAAAGCTTATTGACGAGAGGGCGGAGCAGGCCTATGTAAGTATTACAATTCTATTTATTAATTTTAATACTTCATGTTAGTTTTGATATAACTTAGTAAATATGCATGCAAATAGATATTCATGTAGTTAGTAATAATAAGTACATTAGACATTAGAAGTTATAGAGTATCCATGCTTTCTAGGCCGAGTTTCAACGGCTTAAGGAGCGGGCGGCTGCTAGTGCACCTGCTGCGGGAGAGGCTGGTACTTCTTCGCAGCCCGCTCCAGCTCTGTCGGAGGACGAGCTGTGGGTGACCGTCGCTGGTGGTCTCCAGAGGGGTACATACTACAGTACGGGATCCTATGGCATCCTAGTTGTGACACAGTCCTCTAGGGCTTCCTATGCTAGTGTGTATGGCCCACAGCCCTTCCAGGAGTCTGTCTGAGTCCAGCAGATGGTGGAGTCTGTCTATGACGAGCTGCTACGACGGATCCAAGAGCAGCACCAGACAGACGATGCTGCGCTCATAGCACGATTGGATACACTCGACCGCAGCATTATGGAGCTCAGGGATGTGACTGAGAGGACAGAGCGGGGCGTCACTGATCTTAGAGCGTCGACAGAGCGCAGCGTGACAGATCTGCAGGCATCACAGCTATCCATGGGCGAGAGGCTCACGTTGATGCAGGATTCGATGGTTGATAGCAATACGAGGCTGTTATCTACCATGGATTCCTACCACCAGCGACTAGCAACGTTGGAGCGTTATTGTCCTCCGGGTGCGCCTTCATCGTCGTTGACTCCGCCGGCATCACACCTCCGACTCCACCGACGTCACTACCTTCTTTATCGGTGACAATTTCACGGAAGGAGTACGAAATATTCCTATCCTTGAGGCGCGGCGGTGCCCCCCTCCTCCAGATCTACAGTAGTCCGAGTTAGGACTGTTTCACGAGATTGTAGTATTTTTTTTAGTGTTTGTTTATGTTATTTTTGGTTGTGGATTCATGTGGATATTGGTTGTATACTTTGGATATTCGTTTACCGACTTTGGAT
The DNA here is from genome assembly GCA_029216955.1 of Iris pallida. Taxonomy (NCBI): domain Eukaryota; kingdom Viridiplantae; phylum Streptophyta; class Magnoliopsida; order Asparagales; family Iridaceae; genus Iris; species Iris pallida. Next base: position 4,340,772 of record JANAVB010000198.1, on the reverse strand, counting down.
ATTTTAGTGTTCGTTGTGTTCGTTTTTTGTCATGTTGGTTGTAGACTTTTACTCTTGTTTGCGTTGATACATATGTATATTGTGATTTATCGGTGTTGAGTGTTCCACTGAAGGGGTCGGCGAACCCAGGAAGAAAATGTGCTTGTGGTTTTTTTCTTATTTATTGAACTGCAGGTAGAAAATATGATTCTGTGGACATTCTGTAATTTATTTTTTTTATTTTTTTGTAAATTAGCGACGTGTAGCGACGTTTATCGACGTTTAGCGACGCAGCTAAACGTCGGTAAACGTCACTACATCATCAGGTATATCGACGTTTAGCGTTCCAGTATTTTTCTCGTCTACAGAGTCGGTAAACGTCGGTAACAACTAGCATACGTCGCTAAATTCACCGACGTTTATTGACATCGGTAATCGTTGCCATATTTCCGATGTGGCGTTGGTGAACGTCGGCACATCACCGACGTTTATTGACGTCGGTAAGCGTCGGTAAGAGCAACGATTACCGACGTTTTGCCTGTCAGTGACATGGCTTTCTGCGACCACTGGAAAACGTCGCTAAATATGTCGGTAAACAGTTGTAGCGACGTTTTTTGTCATTTTAGCGACGTTTTTTGGCGTCTCTAATATGACTTGTTCTGGTAGTGTAGACAGGTTCAAGCCAAAGAAACTTTCTTTTCTACTGAGCATAAAATAGGATGCTTAATAGACAAACTTCCTCCTTCCTGGTCTAATGTGGCAAAGGATCTCCTTTTCCTACAAGGTACTATTACATACCCTTAAGCTCTAAAGAGACTTAGAACAGAAGAAGAATATAGGTTGAAGGCGAAAGCTAGGTCTAATGCCTCAACTAAGGTAAATTTTGTAGAAAGCCATGGAAAACCCAAGTCTAATAACCATCTCAAGCCTAAGAAAAACTCTTTCAAAAAGAAGCAGAGTTTTCAATCAAATCACCAAAACCCTCATTTCCAAAATCCTCATCACAAAAACCCTCAACACCAGCAACCCCAAAAACCTAGAAACTTTGGTCAGACTCAGGATCAAAGAAGATTTTGTTTTGTGTGTGGTAGAACTAATCATACGGCCATTAACTGCTTCCAAAGGAAGAAAGAAACTATCCAGACCTCCTTCAAAGGGAAAGGCAAGCCAGAGGCTAACATAATTCTGAATGGATCTTCTAGCTCCTTCAGGTCTGTAAGCTATCAACCTATAGTAAACCTTTCTTTCCATTTAGATGATTGGTGGTTGGATTCTGGAGCTAATGTTTAGGTTTCATTTGATCGCTCATGTTTTTCAACCTATCAGGAATCAAGTGAAGAAGGTGTGACTCTAGGAGATGGCTCCATGGCACAGATTGTAGGAAGAGGAAGAATAGATCTGAAGATGACATCAAAAAAATTCTACCTCTTCATGATGTGCTTCATGTGCCGTCTGTCAGAAGAAACCTTATTAGTGGATCCCTCCTTGCAGCCTCAGGATACAAAATTGTAATGGAGGTCAATAAAACAGTTTTCTCTAAGAATGATTTGTTTATTGGAAAAGGATTTGTGAAAGATGGACTTTTTATTTTAAGTACTATGAATAAAAGTTCTAATCCTTCTTTTATTGCAAATGTTGAATCATCAAATATTTGGCATGGTAGATTAGGTCATGTGAACTTAGGATACATTAAAAGAATAATAAACTTAGATCTTATCCCTAAAACTCCTATAGATGATGAACACAAATATGAGATTTGTGTTCAAGCCAAACACACTAGATTACCTTTCAAATATGTCCATAGAGATTCTGAACTCCTAGAACTTATCCATAGTGATGTTTGTGATTCCAATAGGGTTTTAACCTGAGGAGGTAGAAAATACTTTATCACTTTTATTGATGATCATTCAAAGTATTGTTATACATGTCTCCTTAATACCAAAGATAAAGTTCTAGACAGATTCAAGGTCTATAAATCTGAAGCTCAGAACCAGTTAGATAGAAAGATTAAGATCCTTAGATCAGATCATGAAAAATGACATGACTAACTTCTGTGAAGAGCATAGAATTATTCATAAGGTTATCGCTCCTTATTCACCACAGTCCAACGGAGTTGCTGAAAGGAAGAATCGCACTCTGTTAGACATGATTAATGTCATGCTTCTCAGCTCAGGTGCCCCTGATAATTTATGGGGAGAAGCCCTTTTATCAGCCTGTTATATCCTTAATAAGATATCTAGTAAGACTAATGATAAGATCCCATATGAGTTATGGAAAGGTCGAACCCCTAGGATAAACTATCTTAAAATTTGGGGATGTCTAGCTAAGATAGGAATTCTTAAACCCAAAAAAAGAAAGATAGGACCTAAGACTGTAGATGTTGCGTTCATAGGATATGCCTTAGATAGCAATGCCAATAAATTTCTTGTAACTCATTCTGAAGTAAATAAAATCTCTAATAACACAATTATAGAAGCTAGAGATGCAGTTTACTTTGAGAATATATTTCCCTTCAAAGATAGAAACCCTTCATCTTCCTCTAACCCTTCTCTTACTCCATCTACTAGTTCTCATGATCAAATACCTAGTTGTCAACCTGAACAAGTCATAGAACCTAGAAGGAGTAAAAGAGAAAGGATTGAAAAGAACTTAGGAGATGAATTCTTCACATTTTTAATAGAGGGTGATCCCTCAACTTATGAAGAAGCCATATCTTCTCCTGATGCCCCTTTCTGGAAAGAAGCTATTAACAATGAGTATAACTCCATTATGGAGAACAATACTTGGTTTTTAGCAGACCTTCCTTTATGTAGCAAACCTATAGGTTGTAAGTGGATCTTTAAAAGGAAACTTAGAGCCGATGGTACCATAGAGAAATACAAGGCTAGGATAGTAGCAAAAAGTTTTACCCAAAAAAAGGGATTATATTATTTGATACCTACTCTCATGTAGCTAGAATTTCTTCTGTTAGAACCCTCCTAGCCCTAGCTTCCATTCATGACTTGTGATCCATCAAATGGATGTAAAGACAGCATTTATAAATAGAGATTTAGAGGAAGAAATATATATGGAGCAACCTGAAGGTTTTATTGCTAAAGATCAAGAAAACAAGGTCTGTAGATTAGTAAAATCTCTTTATGGCCTAAATCAAGCTCCCAAGCAATGGCACAACACATTTGACAAAGTCATTATATAATTTGGTTTTGTGCCAAATGAATATGACAAATATTTGTATTCTAAAAATACAAATGGAAGTTGTGTTATCTTATGATTGTATGTTGATGATATCCTTATTCTAGGATTTTTACTGGAACTGATAAATAACACTAAGAATTATTTATCTAACCAGTTTGATATGAAAGACCTAGGTGAGACAAATCTGATCCTAGGAATGCAAGTGTCCAAAAGGAAAGAGGGCTATACTCTATCCTTAGCACATTCAATTGAGAAAATGCTAAGGAAGTTTAAGTACTTTGACAAAAAATCTGCCCTTACTCCATATGACAGTAATGTTGTTCTCAAGAAGAATGAAGGATCAACTATAGAACAACATAGATATTCACAAATGATAGGGTCCCTTATGTACATAACTAATAGGACCAGACCTGATATTGCTTTTGCAATTGGGAGACTAAGTAGATATACTAGTAACCCAAATCAGTCACATTGGACTGTATTGGATAGAGTATTTAGGTATCTTAAGGGTACTCTAGATTATAAACTTTATTATACTAGACACCCTGATATCATAGAAGGTTACTCCGATGCAAATTGGGTAACTGATTCACATGATGTGAAATCCACTACTGGATATATTTTTACCCTAGCAGGAGCTGCGATCTCCTGGGGATCATGTAAACAGACTATGATTGCCAGAAGTACTATGGACTCTGAGATGATAGCTTTAGACACTACATGTACAGAAGTCGAATGACTTAGAAATCTTATTATGTATATACTTGTTTTTGTTCATCATATTCCTGCAATTTCTATAAACTGTGATAATAAATCTGTTATAGAACTACTAAAGCATGATTCTGTGAATGCTAAGATGAACAGGCACCTGCAGCTACGCTTCAAGTCAATAAAGAGCCTATTGGGCAAATATGTAGTTCTTGACTATATAAAGTCAGAAAAGAACCTTGCAGACCACTTGACGAAGGGTCTGTCTAGGACATTGATTCTAGAATCATCGAGGGGGATGTGGTTAAGCACATAATATAGTCACCAGCAGTGGCAACCCAACCGAGTCTGACTGGAGATCCCAAGAAGTCGGTTCAATGGGTAGGAACAAGCTGGACTAGGTGACTATTATGAAACACTGACCTGAGATTAAATTCTCTTTAAAATAAAAGTCTAGGAGGCTGTACATGTGTACATTCATACCCCATCCCTATGGTGACAGTGTTTCTTTTGTGATATGGATAGGGTGAGTTTAAACTCTTAATAAGTCCAAGCATGATATGCATGGTTGATTCCTATCACCAACCCTTAAGGACTTACCAAAATGAGAGGTCGTGAGGGCCGCGACTATAGGACAGGGTGATCCTAGATAACTCTCATGAATGTGTAAAAGTGCGTATGGCCAACCAAACGCGCCATCCGATGACCCAAGTACCTCTAGCGTACTATGTGTGCTATTTTCTGAGTCTGGTTCAAGAAGACTGATTCAAGGCGTAGTCCATCAAGCTCTTCTTCAGACAAAGACAATAGTCACTACGTGAGATTTAAGACTGTAGTCCATCTCATTTATGCATAGTATACAACTACCCAGAAATTTTCTTACTCTTATCTTATTCTCCTTCTTTATTATCTTGGAACTTGACCCTTTTTTTAGGGGGATTGTTAGTTGTTGCTGCTCTTTATGAGCAAAAGCTCAAGTCTCCATCAAACCTTTAGTCCCACATCGGTTTGGCAAGAGGAGGGATGTGTGTATATATTACCACTCCCTCTTTTGCTTCATTAAAAGTTGTGTATGGGAGCTCCATGGGCCACACGCGCGCGCCGCCACCCGGCCCGGCTCGGTTCGGTTTGGTTCGGCGCGTGTTACGGGTGCGGGTACGTGCCCACATCTGCGGGCGCCGAATGCCGATTTGATTTTCTCTTCGGGTTCGGGCCGAGATCCTAAAAGATTTTTTTTGCTCCTTTCTAAAACTTCTGATCGTTACAAACTTTTAAATTCCGTAACGTTCACTATTCAAATTCCGTCCAGGTTCAATGAACCATGTGCTGAAAAATGTTTTGGAACGTTCGTTTTTTTTTTTGAAATCACAAGCACACACACAATTGGGGGGCTCGAACCTTGCCGGCCCCTCCGGATGTCCGCTCTAATACCACTAGACTAGAGAGCTCGGACATTATTCTTTGTTGAACGTTCGTTTTAATTGGCTCATTAATCTGCCATTATTCTCCTACGTTGGAAAATGCCTATATATATATCCTGTCCCATTCCTTCATCCATTACACCGAAAATATTTTCTCTCTGAAATTCTCGTCTTCTCAAGATCGCTGCTATTCTTTGTTGTTGCTTTGGGAGGAGCTAAGTCGGGGTCATTCTCTCGACGTGGTATGCGGCAACGAGATTTCGGTGGAGCGGAAATTTTACCACTAGGGGCGTTCGGATTCAGTCTGCACATAGACCCGAATTAACTCTTAAGGCAGTGCTACGTGCGCTACTTCTCCGAATGCCGGTAACTTTTAATTTATTTCATTTTGTTGCAGATTTTAATCCGAAGTTTTGAAAAAAAATCCAACATGAACTCTTCCCTCGCTTTGGCTGAGAAACCCACTTCATAATCACCACCCGTGTCGCTCGCTTAATTAAATTGGAGCCCATGAAGCTCTCCCTCTTGTTCGGCACGGAAGCATTGACATTGATAAAGGGAGGAGTACTGAAGGACTACCCCATTGTTTAGATCGATGCTCTTAGGGGATACTATATAGCCAGGAATTCTATATTCCCGGGAATCAAATTTCAAGGAATTAAATTTTCTGGAAAATTACATTCCCATGTTTGGTGACAATATAAATATTCCCCGGAAAAAATAACGAAAAAAATGAACAAATATAAAAAAATCGGTAAAAACGACAAAAAATCGGTATAAACGAAAAAATGGTAAAAACGACAAAAAATCGATAAAAACGACAAAATAACAAAAAATGACAAAAACGATGAAAAACGACAAAAAATCGGTTAAATCGACAAAAATGACCAAAAAGCGACAAAAAATGTATAAACGACAAAAAATAACAAAAAAGGGTAAAAACGACAAAAATAACCAAAACACGACAAAAACGACATAAAATCGGTAAAAACGACAAAAAAACCAAAATGCGGCAAAAAAACAACAAAAAAAATCGGTCAAAACGGCAAAAAATGACAAAAAAATCGGTTAAAAACGATTAAAAAATTGGTTAAAAACAACAAAAAATTGGTTAAAACGACAAAAAATAACCAAAAAGTGGCCAAAACGAAAAATAATCGATAAAAACGACAAAAAAGGACAAAAAATCAGTTAAAACGAAAAAAATTCGGTTAAAACGACAAAATAACCAAAAAGCGACAAAAAGACAAAACGATATAAAATCAGTAAAAATGACCAAAAACGACTAAAAGTTGGTAAAAAAAAAGCTACAAAAACGACAAAAAATTGCTTAAAACGACAAAAATTGACAAAAAAGCGACAAAAGGACAAAAATTGGGTAAAAACGACAAAAAATAATCAAAAAGTGACAAAAAGACAAAAAAGGGTAAAAACGACAAAAAATTGCTTAAAACGACAAAAAATTGGTAAAAACGACAAAAAAAACGATAAAAACGACAAAAAAAGAAAAAATGTTCAAAACTAATCAAAATTGATCAAAAAAGAAGAAAAAAATTTAGACAATTTTTTTTTGCCCGGACAAAAAAAAATATCCTCCTATTCTCAAGGGATAGAATTCCCATGTTTTGTGGGTAAACTATTTACCCAGATATTTATAATTTCCGGGAATAAATTTTTTATAAGCCAAACAAACGTGGTAATAGATTCTCATCTTAAATTTTTCCGGGAATAAAAAAAATACCACGTACCAAACGCTCCCTTAGGGTCATCAAGGAGAAGCTTGGCAGTCTCGCGGTGGGCCTTGGTATCGAGGGAGCTATCATCTCTGAGCTGCGTATCACACCAAGTAGAATCCTCAATGTTTTCAACAGCAAGCCATTAAAAGGACCGATATGAAATGATAGAGAAGTATCACTTAGGAAGAAACCGTCCCAGATTCATAATGTTTCTTAGTTTACAATTTCGCTAAACTTATTTTTGTACAGCTAATTTACCTAAATTTTATTAATTTTATATTGTTTTTTCAATGTGGGAGTGACCCTCACTTTCTATATTTGAGTATTTCCATCCCATGTAAATCAGTAAGAAAATGTCTGCACTCCGCAACTTACATGTTGGTGCCTTGTACTAGTTATTAATTTTGTGCAGGGAGTAACGAAGAATAAATTTGATAACCTCGATTGACACACAGACTGTGACTCTAAGCATGCATAACCAATACAATCATAGACTAGCATAAAATATTGAATTTGATTGCATACGCAAGTACAATGTCCGAAGAACCACTGATTATTGGCAGATGTAAAACCATCAAGTATTATGATTTTTACAAATAAAAAGGAGAATCAACAGCCTCAAAAACAGCTCTCTAAATACAAAAATTGGTATTAAACAACAAACAAAAACTATCTGCAGGTGTACAAGGTGCTGCGTAACACGAGGAAACACCGTCTAATGAACTATATACAACATATAGTACATAATCTACCCAATCTAATACAGAAGATACATGACTTTTTCTATGGCATGATATATACAAAAGTTCAAAACCAATCAATTTCAGCAAATATCTATGCACACACCAAAACTTTGAATAGGCCGATACCTACAAGCTTTTTCTTCTTGTTGGAACCGACAACCCAATCTGCACAAGCAAAAGACAAATCCACAACACGAACCATGACCCGAAGTTGGACGCAACCCAAGAACTCTCATCTATCGTGCTCAAAAACTCCAAACTTCTCTTTTTCTTCATGGCACTGCCTTACAGCATCATCAAGCTCAGGAAATGCCGATAGCAGGATCAACTCAAGAAGTTCAAAAGCAAGCTGCTTCAAACAGAGCGGCGACTGAACAAAAATCAGAAAAATATACTTTAGTGTGCACCAGATCAACATTTTATTGGTCTACAAGATTTCAAGATTCAAATAAAAAAGATGGCAATAGAAAGTGAGTTTGATTGGCTAAAGAATGCTGAGAACGAAAGGGGAAAGAGGAATGAATCTTCTTGCACTCAACTTCCTTCATGTAGGCAATTGTTTACAGTGAGAATATAAGTACTGTTTCCTCATCTTTTTTCCATAATAATAATCATGTGAAATTTATTGATAATTTCTTTTCCTCGTTACTTTCCTGGCAACCAAGCAAAAAACGATGCTTTTGGATGCCCATCCATATTCCACAAGGAAAGTTCCACTTAACAAGATTGTTCTCAGAGGTGAATCATGATACACCAAATATTCAGACAATTCAACGATACAATACCAATAAAGATATGCTCACTGATTTCTATTGGATCACATATTCACTTAGCAGCTATTCCCCAATGCCAGCTATTATGGTTGAAATACAAACATGCTCTACTTGTACAGCAATAATAGGCACATCAAGTTCTAATGTCACCCCTAACAAATGTCTATTAGCATGGTCATAGATGCCATGTTCCCAAGGCCTTAAATTGAGCAATCATTTCTTCCCAAAAACTATAAACAGTACATGTGTCACAAAAGTTGCAGCATACCCAAAACATCTTAATCCATCAGATACAGTATTGCTGATTATAGTTGTGGAACAAATATTTAAGGAACTAACCTGAAGAAAGAAATATAGATCTTGAGCACAGTGTTCATACTCTTTTCGACCGAAAAGACTAATAAGAGCAGCCGGTGCCTTGTCTGAATTAAGACAGTGAGACTTATAAGTAATGAACTGAACTGTGCAATAACAAGAAACAGAAGATTGCAGAAAAGAAATGGAATTATCTGATGATGAATACTTTTTGTTGTTCATACCTGCCATGGCTACACAGTGCAATACATGTTAACATTCAAAAACAGGTTGATTTTTGCAGATAAATGGTGTTTTGGTCATGCTTCTGTCATGTTATAAAAAAGATTAACAAACAATAAAATCCACCCTCTCTCATCTACTCCACTACCCAAAGAACATAAAACTCTTTCTCCCTACAACACAGGTTGTACAAGGCTACAATCATGTTCATGCCATCTTGTTTTAGTTTTCATATTGCAAGTGAATACACAATGTTGATTGTTTCGTTATATATTTATATACTTCTTTAGTAGGATTTTCTTCCCCGGAGGGAGACAGAATCTCTTCCTCCAATTTCATCAGTCATGGGATCGATTTCTGAAGGGGCAAGATCCTTTCCTGTCTCTCGGGTACCTGTGCACCCCAACCCCCACCCCCCCCCCCCCCCCCCCACCCACCCCCACGAGTTTAGACAGTAGAGACTAATATCACCAAAAACCAAATACTAATACCCACCATCTTGAATTTAAGAGTGAACAAGGGCTCAAAAGCCAATCCATTGTTGATGATTTAAATTCTGTGGACTTGGGAGTAGAGAGACATCAGAAGAGGACAATAGTTTGTTTCATACTTTTCACTAGTCATATAAATAAGAATAATGCGGCTAAAGAGGATCGAACTTGAGATATCAGGGTTAAAAGCATATACACTTAGCAACTACACTATTGACTTGTGAAATTGTAGTTTTTTTTTTTTTTTTTGTGAAATTGTAGTTAAATATTAAGTACATAACTATACGAACATATATATACTAAGTAACCTAAAACTAGGAGGATGGTCATCCCCTCAAGGGTCTAGTGTAGGGCAGCCCCTGATTCCAACCACAATTCCCACACTTGATGGACTATGGTCATATAAATCAATTCTTACCCCTCTCTCTCTCTCTCTCTCTGAACTACCTATCCACCCACTTAAGGTGGAGATTCATTTGTTTTGTGTGTGTGTGTGTGTGTGTGTGTGTGTGGGGGGGGGGGGGGGGGGGGGGGGGGGTAGGGTGTACACCCTCTCAACATGACACGTCATAGGTCTACAGTTGAGTTCACATGATATTACTTTCAGAAACATCTTGATAGGGGCAGTTGAGTTCATGTTCACATAATATATATACTTTCAGAAACATCTCCATGGTGTTAATACACTTATATATCAAAATAAGAAATATGAAGTTCTACCGAGTAGAATGTAAACATGTAAACAAATATATGGAAAACATGGTAAAGCTTTCATATAAAAGTTATTACGTCAAATGAAATGAATCATACAAGTAATTTCATACAAAAGCACATCATAAATAAAGAAATGGTTACTTTTTACCAAAAAAGAAACAATAATTTCTGGCATCTGCTACCAATGAACTTCTTCAAGATGCTATATTAAATAAACAACTCGATTGTTTCACACATACCAAATTCATGGAGCTTTTTGTTATAATTACATTTTTCGTAATATGGTACATAGACTTGCATAGTACGAAGTACGTCAGAGATGGGCTTAGTTCACAATTTTTTTTTATTCCCTTCAGAAAACATGTCTTTGGAATGTAAAGTAGCAAAGGTAAATGTAATGTTTAAATTATAAAGTATAGTCATCAACCTGACTGATGAAAATGGCCTATGAATCCTCTGGTAATTTACTGTCAAATGGCGTCTACTTATCAAAACTAGGACACAAATTTCCTGCTTTGGATACATGTTGCAAACAGTGTGGTAGGAAGAAGAGTTCTAGGATCATGTAATACATGGAAATTCAGTTCTGAAAGGTGAAGTTCATTCACTGGTCGACTGCCGAGGAAAGGGAAAAGAAAAGCTAGCAAGGAAAGCAGACTGAGATACTTGAGGATGGATCTATCATTCAACAGAAAGTTATATATATGCGTAGTACGAAGTACGTCAGACATGGGCTTAGTTCACAATTTTTTTTTTATTCCCTTCAGAAAACATGTCTTTGGAATGTAAAGTAGCAAAGGTAATGTAATGTTTAAAACTATAAAGTATAGTCATCAACCTGACTGATGAAAGTGGCCTATGAATCCTCTGGTAATTTACTGTCAAATGGCGTCTACTTATCAAAACTAGGACACAAATTTCCTATTTTGGATACATGTTGCAACCAGTGTGGTACGAAGAAGAGTTCTAGGATCATGTAAAACATAGATCATGGAGATTCGGTTCTGAAAGGTGAAGTTCATTCACTGATCGACTGCCGAGGAAAGGGAAAAGAAAAAGCTAGCAAGGAAAGCAGACTGAGATACTTGAGGATGGATCTATCATTCAACAGAAAGTTATATATGAATGGATGCCTCCTAAATGTACAAATGTCGCGAGAAATCCTGTGAAAACACGATCGCCTGCCAATGGAAGGCTTTCGCTTCAACACAGAAGAAGATTGTTACAAGGTGCTGGAATGAATGAATTTATGTATAAAGAACCAACTGATCGGATTGACCTTTGATGAAAGAAATACAGAAAAGTCCTGGTGGCCATTCGTCAAAAGAGGGTAACCTATGTTGACCATAGGAGGAGCAATCCCTATGTCTATCACCAATTGAAGGAGAGGGAGAAACTTTCTAATACAAATCAGGGCTCAATCAACTTGCTCTTTAACGGGATCTCTCAAACCTGAGACCTAACACATCTTGCTCTGTCTTTTCAAATTTGATAAGAGAAGAAAGAAGGTAGTGAAGTGAAAACTTAGCCAGACTTCAAATTAGTTGAACCAGTAGCTTGAGAAGCAGTGTCCTTGGTTCAGTATTATAGCACATAGGCTTCGGCACTACTACAGTGCTTCCTTCCTTAGGGTGCCTAACGGTCACCCCTGTTTAAAAATCCTGCATGCATACATTTGCACAAGTAGTGCAGGTATAATGACACAGGTACATGTGATTACCTGCCAATTAAACTGCACATTCATATCAAACTTATAGATGTATGCATTGCAGTCGTATCCAAACTTATAGAGGTATGCATTGCATTGGTATGTAACTAACATTTAAATCGAAACTGTGATGATATCCTTGGATAGCCCAATTACAACCAAAAACTTCCAGCTCACTTTTCTACTTGTCACCAGAAGCAGTTCGCAAAGCCAATTTACAAGCCAGATTGTCCCAAGGAAATTTGGCATTAAACTACATCCTATAGTTTGCAAGAAGATCACAGACATACGTGTGGAAACAAATCTCTAGCTATAACATGCCAGTAAGTCCAAAGGTCTCAGCCAAACACACATTTTTTTTCTGATAGTAAAAACAGCAGCAGTTCACATATAACCAAGTTACTAACCAAAGGAAAATCTGGACATGTGGGTCTCACCTATCATCAACTCATAGACAAATTTTGCACGGCGAGCATCTTCAACTTGCTCCTCAGGGGTCAACAAGTTCTCCATTTTGCTATCCTTCTGACTACCCAGAGAAGGAACTGGTGTGGGGCGTTTGCGATTAGGATGTTTAGTTAAGAAAATTCCATCAGGCCACAGAATCTATAATCAAAAGAGAGAAAATATTGGATCACTAAATGTAGTACAAATAAGCATGTCATTTGCCATACTTACAGAATAGACAAACTAGACACATTGTAACAACAGGTAGAATGACGAAAGAGTGTGGCTACTTAACTAATTTTTAGTAGTTGGCACCACTAAACAACATGGTTAGTCACATATACTCAACAGTTACTGTATACTATAATCCCAATAGGTTTTGTATCATCAAACGTGCAATTGATCAAACATGCATAGTTAAAGTTTAGTTGTTCCAAGGGTTTTGCAGATATATATATATGCTGGTTAAGAGAATTAAGGTCCTTACTTGTTCAACACGGTTAATTGCAGAGGCAATTACTGATCCCCTCCTCAGAAGCTGGATTTTATCAATAAGCCAGTCATCAAAAGCATCTCCCATTCCTAATTGCAATAACTGTTTCGCTATCCAAAATGCCTTCCGTCTGAATTTATGAAAAAAAAAACAGTTAGCTGTGGATCGATGGAGCAGTCAGTATTAAATGTTTCATGAGAAATGGTGAAAGAGAAGCTTGAAATACATAAACTGCACACCTGATCCAGCCACCATCTTGAAGCTGAAATACTACATCTACCAAATTGAATATAGGGACACTCAAATTTGGAGGTACCCACTGCATTTGCAAACAAGCAATCAGAACACGAACAACAGTATGAAAAAATTAGCATAGCATCAACAGCAAAAGAAGTGGAATCAAATAGAAAGAGAAGCGCACTGCACACAGGAAACTATAAAGAAAAGAATTATAAGAATATCATGAATACAAAAAGTATCCATTCCATCCATCAACCAAAATATTGTCACTATAAAAACAAAAAATGTTGGGGAGGGGTAGGTGTGGTGTTGGTTGTCCTATGTCTACCATTATAGTAAGAGTCCATTGTTCCCATACGTGGCAACAGGTTAATAATCATGTTGTCAAAATATACAACAAGCAGCCCAGAATGCTAATAAAAACTATTTCTATCTACATTTTCCAAAGTTCCTAATATTAACCAATTTTAACTTGTTTGCCTATTAGCCTAATAATAGACAACATGAATGGGAAGAAAGTGTTCCATCTAGCTAAGGTTTGGTCAAGAATCCAAATGTCTTCTTTGATACGTATATGGAGCTAAATGGTGTAAAAAATTTAGAGCCCCAACAACATTTCAGCAACAGGTACAACTCCATCTGCTGATCAATTAATTCACACAAAACCTTATTCAGCTTGTAAAGGTGAAGGTATTTCTCAAACTTGTCAAGCTTACAAAACATAGAACTTACCTCAGTAGGAATTGCGGAGTCATCATCAGTTTCAATAGTTGGAGATGTCTCCTGCAAAATATCAGCTCCCTGTGCTCCAACAATCTTAGGCTTGCTGGAAGTGAGCACAGTTTCTTGATGCCTGTACTCTGAATCGATCCGTGAAGCATCTTGGTATGTGTTTTTCATTTCTTTCCTGGAATTTCCTGAACTTTGCTCCATGTTTCTTTTACTCAATCCTTGATTGTGTGATTCAGAATGGCTCTCATTCATCTGTACAGGATATTCTTTATTTACAGAATTCAAATTCTCACAGCCCGGTAATGGTTGACTGTTTGTATTTTCAACTGCATAGTGACCCTTCAAACTTCTATCCCGTGACTTATCATCAAGGTTAACTGTGGAAGTTTAAGAGGATCCTTTTAAGTGATAAAACAGTATGCAGCCCTAAATGCTCAGAAAATTGACAAAAAGTTTGAATCACCTGAAAATGTTTGGATGACAGAAAGAGAATCTGAAAACATATATGTCTGCCAAAAAAAAAAAGGTAAAATGGTAAAGAAAAAGAGTAAAAGACAGATAGATAACAAGATATTAGCCAACACGAATGAGAGAATACACAAGACCAACCTGAGAATCAACGCTAAGGAAATCCCAAACTTCAATCGATCCAGACACATTTGGAATTTGAAGCAGCACCTGATTAAAAGAAATGAATTAAGGGTTACTGAAATACAGCATCTCCAAGTATCTCACAAGAAAGAGAAACAAAAGAAAACATATATGATGAAGAAACAAGCAATGTCCTAGGTTACAAATAAGCAGGCCATATTTGAGCTCAAGTTTCTTGTTTCAAGGTTTATCAAATCGTTGGACTGAGTACTCAAATGTACAAGTGTGAAGCTTAAGCTGCACACAAGTATGTCTACATATCTGGTAGATTCTACAAACTAACGGTTTCAAGGCTTATCTTCTTATTGGACGAAACCAACAAACCATATCAAGCAAAGGGTTAAAAAGAATAATTACATATGTTGTGGTAATGAGATAGATAACTGAAACTAGATGGTCAACATGGTTTGATATAAAAATATATATTGGTAGACATGTTATACATAGATGACATTAAAAGACTTCTAACCTTCAAATATTTGTCAAGCAATTTACACCTTTCTTGAACAACAAAGACATCTAGTCCTGATGACAGAAAATGTTTAGGTGGTAAACTGAGATTGTATTCAGGAAATTCTTTAAGACGCCGATGAAGCTCCTCGAAATGACGATACCTAATAAAAACAACCAGATTTTGCAATTCATCAGAAAGGAAAAGGTAGATATGTTGAGCAAGGACATTACTCATCTCTAACTAAGGAAACATTAATGTGTTATTGAACTCTGTTACTTCACTCTTACCCACCTTCTTTTAATAGACCAGCTGTTACTATTTGCATCAGTCACAGCAATGGAATAGACTGCAAATGTTCCTGAACCGCTCTTCACAGTGTTGGCCCCTAATACCTGTTTCAAGAAATCACTTGCAATCCTTCATGAATTCACTAATTGATGCCCCAAGATTAAACAATTCAATTGGGCGCATGGTGTGCTAATAAGTACCTCGCATCTCAACTTTAGAAATGTATCTGCCAGCACAGAATTTTCAGGAGACTTCAGAGATGAAATACTAGATTCAGATGTTGAGATGGACGACTGAGACGAAGATGCAGCTGCTCCACTATGAATTCTACCCCAAAATTCCAGCTCAGGATCATCACTCAAGCCCTCTGTTCTTGAATCAGTTTTTGACCCGTATAGTAAATCTTGCTCTTCTCCAAATAAAAAAGATTTTCTTTCAACCTCCTGCCAGATGGGAACCTTCATTTTGCTAGACCTCGATCGTTTTCTTGCCGACAAGGTTCTCATTGTCCTTGGATGACGGACATTACCTTTGCCATTCTTTTTTGCTATATGGAAGTCAGAAGTTTCTAGAGGATGTCGAATGTGTGTACTGGCATTTATTTTGTTTTTGCTGTCCCATACTTTGGTTCCAGGAGTATCAAGACCCATCACATTGTTGTTTTCGTCATCATCAGTTTGATATGAACTCTCACTATCTGATTCAACCTCCTCATGATTGACATGTTGTGTTCTTTCTTGATATGATGTTACTTGATGGTGATTTGACCCGTTGAAGTTGGTACTCTTAGATGCATCAACAGTAACTCCTGTTTCTTGTATCAAGTAATTAGAGACTACTGCACAGTCATGTGAAGTATCTCCATTTCTGCCAGATACATCTCGCACAACTTTTTGTCCTACCATGTTTCCCACTTGACCTGCACTTTCCTTCTTCTTGTAATTTCGTCCTTTTGTCCACAAGTTTTCAAGATTTTCTGGAGCAAGAACTTGAGTCTTTCTTCTGGAGATTGCATCCAACATTTGAGCCCACTCTCCTCCAGGATTGCCTGATTCATTTCTTTCTGCACTCCTCGAATTGTTTATATCCTTGTGAAAGCTCATTCCCCTTGTGCTTCTGATCTGCCCATCAGGAACAGTTTTAGATTGATTGTGCCTAACCTGCACAAGTTCAACCCCGATGCTTGAGCGATCTTGAAAACCTTGAAGTTGATCAGCTGATGGTTTTTGTAGTGGCATCAGTACTGGTTTCTCTTCTGTTGTTGGTGTAGCTCCCTTATTGGACTTATTGGCCAAGGAAATAACCAAAGATTCAATCTTTTCATTGATAACCCTGGATCAAATCGAAGCCAAGATCTAAAAGTGGACGAAGCAATGTAGTAACAGAAAGCAACCAGGCTGTTATCAGAGAATACCTCGGGTTGGCCAAATTTACAACTGGCCGAAATACTGCACAAGCAAGTAGCTCCCTGACTGTATACCGGAAGAAAGAGCATTGCAGATCATCAGCTGTGAAGGTGATCAAGATGAGAGCATTCACCAAATGCTGAAGCACCTGGATTTCATGATTAAAATAAGCACACATGTTAGGATCTTGGCAGTTCAGAAACGTAGACATACATGTCTGTGTGTGTGGTCCTGTGAAGCAATTCCAAAAGTTACACCCTAACAAAACCCTAAAGCAAATAAAAATGAACCAAAAGCTAGTTCGCATTTATTCAACAGATCCTGCAGGTAGCAATCCGCTTTACAGTTCTATTTTATTGTATTAAACACCATCAGTATCACTGATGACTAATGTCATCCACCAAAACATGCAAATAAATCATGATTTTCTATTAGAAGCTGAACAGTTTGGCCATAGTCTACAACAGTCACGATGGTCTTCACTTTTTAACTGAAAAAGGCATCATACATCAATTAATATTTGCCTGACATCTCCACACAGTATGCTTAGCCTAATGAGGTAATCGTGATTTCTCTAGCTCGTATGTACAACAAAGGCATCAATCGCCTATTTACTAAATGTTTTAATTATTCAGGAAGAGTTTGCTTGGGCAATGGTGCTTGTGTCCTGCAGACAAATTCGAGTTACACAGCCTTCCTCTCAACAAAATGAGGGCAAGGCTGCATACATCCCAACCATGCATTAGTGGGAGGCTCTAGTACACAAATACCTTTTCTTTTAATTATGTTACAATATTTTAGATCCCTATAGTCTATACAAATGTATTGAAATGTCAGGGAAAATCATTTCCAAATAATAAACTTGTCAGCTAGCAAGACGAACAGAAAAAAAAAAAAAAAAAAAAAAAAAGAGCTAGATAAAACCTTGTGCTCAGCTTCAGCAGAAAACAAAGCTGGATGCAACTTATTGTCAGCTGCTAGAACTAGCCTCAGTTGTGTATCCTGATTGTCAATGGATAATTTCCCTAACTCGTGCTTCTGGATTTTGGACTGACTTATACGGTAGAGTTCTAAGTGATTGCAGACAAGATTGATAATATCCCTGCAAAATGATAGACAATCCTTTCTCCATAAGTAAATAGAATTAAAGCAATTTGTAGAAGATGCTTAAAAGTTGGTAAACAGTTTATCAGTATCCAAAACCTGGTTAGAAGATTGATAAGATTTATCTCTCTCGCACGATGTGAAATTTCTGCAAGCACATTGTTCATGGTTTGCACCAGCTCTTCCGGGCCATCCTTATCTGGTGTTATACGAGAATACCAGAGATCCGTTACCCACTCAGAAATCAAGTGTCTTGTAAACTGATCAATCGCTGCCTCAACTGGTGGAGAATTAACCTTTCTTCTCCAATTTGACTTTTTGCAAGGGAACTTGTTAAGTTCAAGAAGTCTCTTTGGAGGAGACTGATCAACCAGAGTATTGTTGGATGCTGCGGCCCTCCTTCGAACATCCATGTCAAGTGATATATAACGACCAACCAGAATTAAAGTGGCAGCAGCAGGCAAGTTAACCCAAACTGAGGAACTTGTAACTGAAACAACAAATTATATGATTAATAGGCAATTTACAGTTCGTGAATACCCAAAAGAAAAACAGAGAAAGCAATACAGTTTTCATATGAAATTTAGATATTTATAGTGAGTTCTTAAAGGATGAATATTAATTGCTCTCGACCTAAGCAATTGACACCTAAGAAACTATTAAACAAAGTGAATTGGACACTGCGAATTTGAAGCGAGTCAAGGAAAAAGGGCTTTTTGTTTTTTGATACTAACAAGGACTTATTGTTTCCCTGAGAAAATTGGTTTCCATGTGGTTTGGTTTGATAGAGAACTTTAACATGTGCCAAGAGTTTCAAAAAAAACCCTTAATAATCTTTTTTATGGAGTACCACAAATGTTTTGTATTTTACAAGAAAAAGGGAAAGAGTTTTTTTTTCCCTTCTTCGATGAGCCAGAGCAGAAAATGTAGCTTTGTTTTCCATAGAAACTCTGATTGTTTTATTTTTATTTCTTCGTTCCAATCAGCCGAACAATTAAAGACAAAGTAGTCAGTCTTCCAGTTACTAGGTCTCAGAAAAACGCCCATAGCATGTTACATCTGTGGACAAATGAATCGGACCAAACTTTGCTGAAAAGTTTTCTATGGATGAAAATGGCAATGCTGACTATTTGATTGCAGTGTCCCCAGCACTGTTATATATTTAGTCTAGAAATAGTTCCTAGATTGAATTGGCTTAGATTTTATTTTCTAGTTGAAGTCCAGTCAATGTTCTTCTCTTAGACTTGCAAATCCTTTGTCCTCACTTCACTCGCCTTCTCTCCTCCAATTCTCTCTTTATTGACAGGGGGGAGAATACCCGGTCTATCAAGAACAAGAAGAAAAGAAGTCAAAAGGAAAGAGAAGATTTGCTAACTTTCTATATGTATGTGTATGACTATAGACGTGCTCTTTACTGAAGAACACATTGTAGTCAGTATGACACAAGGACATGTTATATGATACGATCCCTTCTAATGCTCTCTCCTGCAGCTGTGTAATGGTGTAACAGTGTCAGAGTGCAATGTCCAGGTTAAGCTTCAGAGTATCAAAGTAGAAATAGAAATGAAGGAGTAGTCAGCCTATTAAAAAGATTGGATAAACATTAACTGGATTTGATTCGTCCAGGTCAGTTCAGTTGTGGCCAGCTCAGCCTCATATTGCTTCATTTGTGATTCGTCCAGCTCATATTAATGAAGGACACGTCACCAAGCCTCTAACCAATCAGCAGCTAGCAGATATCCTTTGAAAACATTACAGAAGAGTATCATAGTACTGATACTATAGAAGAGGGACTCCATATCTCTATAAATAGAGGAGAATAAGGAGGAGATTTGTGTGTGTGTGTGTGTGTGGGGTGGGGGGGGGGGGGGGGGGGGGGGGGTGGGGGGTTGGAGGTTGTAATCTGAGTATTTTCATTTTCTACTATCATTTTTGTATGATGTGTAGTTTCTCTTTTACCGTTCTCTTTCAATTTGAATACAAACCCTAAAAAGTTCTTCCCCAACTTCTCTAATTCCTTTCAATTTTTGTGCCAATAATGTTGTCAATGGCTAATCAAGCTAGATCTCCTCCCAACTATGGATATTTGGGAGCGGGATCCTATCAATTGGTATCAGAGCCATACGATTTCAGGCTCGGAGCATGCGAAAGTCTGGGTTCGAGCTGGAGCTCACGACTAGGGTTTCTGGAGGATCCTCGCCACTGGATCGTGGAGGAGAGTCTCCGATCTCTTGAAGGTACTCTTCTAAATCTAGATCACAAACTAAATATGTTGGATGATTGGATGAAGTATCGAAGGAAAATGTATCCATCATGTTTTCCGACCATTGAGCTACCGACTCCGCACCATCGGACCCCTATAGCTATTACTCTCCACCGCAGCAGTACGCGACTCCGTCGTACTCTCCTCAACCACCGCAGCAGTATCCGCAACTACCGCAGCAGTATTCGTCGTACACCTTCACGACAACGTATGGACAACCACAGTACACAACCCAGTCGTCACAGTCGTCATGTTACCACCAGCTGCCGCAGATCTCACCGCCACGACAGCAGTACCAATTTGCTCCATATGTGTTCGACAAATGTCCGTGAGGGAGAAAACTCATGATGGCCTTGGTGGTTCTCAAAGCTTTTCAGGCATCAGTGAGAATGGTAAGGTTGATAGCTTTGAGCAGTCAAGAATAAGGAAGCCTGATAGCAAGGGTTGGTGCCACATGTGCAAAATTGATTGTATGACTATAGAAGGTTCGGTTATGCATTTATAGACAAGGGAGCATCAAAACATGACTATGGCTTTGATTCGGAGCATTAAGCAAAGCATTCAGTCAGCTACAAGTTATGCTAGCACTGGTGATAATATGGCATTAGTAGATCTCCTTCAAATGCAGCCTAGCGTCGAGGATTTGAAGTCTGGGCAACATCAACCACTGGTAGCAGACAACATACCCAATGAACCTGTTAATCAGTTGGATAAGGATGACAGTTCAAAACTTGAAGCTATAATGGCAAGACAAATCCAAGCACAACTCCAAACTTCCGAAAAACAGGCTCTCCAGTAGGCCATGCAGTCCAGCGTGGTTCCAACATTTGAGCGGACATCTCCACAAATGCTGGGAATGCTTGGAAGTTCATATCCTACATCTGGGGAACAACTCTCGCAAAGCCAATTACAAGGAGGGAATAATCTATTGAGTTCTATGGGGAACAAGTATTATTTGGATGGTACTGCAGATATTGTTAGGTTGATGCAAAGACTTTCAGTTTCAGAGCAAGCTATTGAGGTTGACTTCATAGTAGATGTGCTCGGTTTGCACGAGTTTGATAGTGTGCACAAAAGAATGTCTGTAGTGATTAGGTTTCCTAACCATGCTGTGAAGGTTCTCGCCAAGGATGTTGATAGTTGAAGGTCAGGCATAGTCATGTCATCTGACCATAGATGGGTAGCAGCTGAATCTGCCAAAATAAAACATGAAACAGAAAATCATTTGCCTTATTATTCTTCACAAGGCCTTCACACTCTTGTGATTGCTTCAAAGGATCTTACTGATGCAAAATTCGAGGAGTGGCAGTAGTAGTACGTAGAAGCTAGCACTTCATTGACTGAGAGACAAACAAAGCTCTGCCAAGCAGCACCTCTTATTGAGTGCCGGTTAAATATCCTTGGGTCCATTGCAATAGAATATAAGTTGCTAGAAGATGTGCCTGAAATTATTGAGTCTCTTCGACAAGCAGGAATTAAGATTTGGGTACTCTCATGCAAGCTCCTGACTCAAAATATGCAACAAATCAATATTAATGGTAGTTCTGAGGCTGAGTGCAGACGTCTTTTCGTTGATGCTGAAACTAGATATGGAATAAAGTCAGCCAGCTGCAGTGATAAAACCGCTCACTCAATGCTGGTAGTACTGGTAGTCCAAGGATAGCTGAAAGCAGGACACAAGCTACCAGATATGCAGGTGGTGCCAGTGAAATGTCAGAATTTTGGGGAGAAAAAGTGGTTCCTTTGGCACTCATAATTGAAGGAAACAGTCTTGTTTATATTTTGGAGAACGATCTTGAGTCAGAGATTTTTGAATTGGCAACCTCTAGTAGTGTTGTGCTTGGTTGTCAGGTTGCTCCTTTACAAAAACCTGGAATTGTTGACCTAATTAAAAGCAGGACAAAGGACATGACTCTGGCTGTAGGTGATGGGGCAAATGTTGTTTCAATGATCCAAATGGATGTGATGGTATGGGATCCTGGAATAGAGGCGAGATTGTCAAATGCACATGATATGATAAAAGCTTCAGGTGGCGAAGCATACAATTTTGTTGATGATCTTCTGGAAATGATGATTTTCCACCTCTCCTCTCTTTCCATGGCATAGAGGTACCGTTTGGAGAATTTGTTTGAAGGTCCTCTTGATCATTTCTATGCCAATACTAACAGAAATCGAGATCCAGAAGGCTCACTCATGCTTAATGTCTCAAAATGATTCTAGGTCAAAAGAAGGTATGGAAATCACATTTGCTACTATTGTTGTTTGCTTCAAAGATACTGGCACATAACCTTACTAGCACACCAGATAAAGAATTCATGGTTTCTAGCATGTTTGAAAAAATCTAGATCAATTACTCTGAATGATCATTTCTTGAAGTTTGAAGATGAGAAGGCTTATTTCTCATATTTGAAAAGGATGGAGGAGAAACTACATCTCTTTTCCAATAATTGGGTTCTTGCGGATATGTTCAAACTTGAGCTAGAAGAAATTAAATACCTCAAGTATTCATGTCACCAAAAAAGTGTGTTAGAAAAATTGGTGATAACCATATGGGATCCAGGAACAAAAGTATTCGTTCTTTGACCTTGGGACAAGGTCAATATAAGGGGGAGGGAATTGATACGATCCCTTCTAGTGCTCTCTCCTGCAGCTGTGTAATGGTGTAACAGTGTCAGAGTGCAATGTCCAGGTGAAGCTTCAGAGTATCAAAGTAGAAATAGAAATGAAGGAGTAGTCAGCCTATTAAAAACATTGGATAAACATGAACTGGATTTGATTCGTCCAGGTCAGTTCAGTTGCGGCCAGTTCAGCGTCATATTGCTTCATTCGTGATTCGTCCAGCTCATATTAATGAAGGACACATCACCAAGCCTCTAACCAATCAGCAGCTAGCAGATATCCTTTGAAAACATTACAGAAGAGTATCATAGTACTGATACTATAGAAGAGGGACTCCATATCTCTATAAATAGAGGAGAATGAGGAGGAGATGGGGGGATTGTAATATGAGTATCATTTTCTACTGTCATTTTTTTATGCTGTAGTTTCTCTTGTACTGTTCTCTTTCAATTTGAATATAAATCGTGAAAAGTTCTTCCCCAATTTCTCTAATTCCTTCCAATTTCTGCGCCAATTATGTTGTCAATGGCTAATCAAGCTAGATCTCCTCCCAACTATGGATATTTGGGAGTGGAATCCTATCAATATACTAGCCAAACTAAAAGTGGGTCCTAGTGCCACGAGGCTCCCGCAAATTGCAAAGTCTAGTGCAGGTCAAGATGTATGCGCCAAGACATACCACAGGACTCGGACACTCAACTACCAAAATATAGTCTGTAGTAGCTCTCACTCAACACTCCACAAGACAATTATAAGATCCAAGATATCTTGTTCAACATAAAGAACTTATACATGAAGACCATAATGATTCTAGAGAGAACCCTCGGCTAACGCCTATCAGATTGATAAGGCATGTGTTCTTGACTTCTTTCTATTGCAACTTTAAGGTGGAAAAGCTCAAAACGAAAGAAACTAAAATAGTGCATACCTGGTGACAATTTCTTCTCGTATCCATAACTCGAGTCCATAACCCTTTCTAAAACTAACGCCAAATCCTGTCATTACTTCCAACGTTATCACGCTAGAAACTTTCAATTGTCAATTCAATCCTACTAATAAATCTCGAATCTTTACCAAGACGATATACTACTCTTAGTTTAGGAAACCACACATTAACTAGATTACACATTAGCAACTAGGTCCTTCTCATATGAACACATTTCAAGAATTCAAATCAACCACCTTCTTTTCAATCATTTCAATAATTCATGTAACTGATTCGCATACTTAAACAGGAAGCACGAACACTCCAAAAATATCGGAGTGCCCATATCGCGTCGTGTCGGCAAGCAGTGGACACGAGCAAACACTCCAAAGTAGACGAGGACGCACCGGAACAGGCGTCGTGTCCGTGTCAACACAGCCCACTGCTGCACCAAGATGAGCCCTGGAATTCTTTGATTGTGGAGTGTGCAAAATTCTAGAAGTTTTGGGGGGTCAGTTTGTCAAATTATCGATCATAAATGCAAATAATTAGTGCAAAAATGGATGGGCAAGAAATGCAAAAAAAAAATTGAGGGGGGCTTACGGGACATGAGATAGGAGAGGCCGAAGACGCAGACGAGGAGCAGGACGGCCCTCTTCTTCGCCTCCTCCACCAGATCCCTCGCGGTCTTCCTCCCCGTGCTCATCTCGGATCCGACCCGAAACCCGATAGCCCGATCGGATTCAGATCACAGACTCCGGAAGGATCCGGTCTGTTCTTTCTCGAGTGGCAGAAGGGAGAGGAGGGGGAGAAGAAGAAGAAGGGACGGCTGTTGTTTTCTATTTCTTCATCCCTTACAGCCGAAATGACCAACATGCCCTGTTAAGGAAACAGACTGTCAGGTCTAACAGTCAACAGATGCTGACGTGTTATTTTCTTGACTTAATTTTTTTTTAAATTTAATATATAGAAATTTGTGTAAAAATAATATAAAATTGATGAGAATTATTCAGTCTTTTTTACTAATTAATAAAACGGTTTAGATGTGGCGATCTCTTCATCCAGACAAGTCATTCGGCTTGGACAACCCCCCTAGTTAGTGCCACCCCCCATTCGGCTTGGACAACCCCCCTAGTTAGTGCCACCCCCCATATGCCCCTAAGTCCTCACCTCTCCGCTAGTAGATATTTCACGGTCCACTTCAACTCCTCTATATCAATTCAACAAACAATCCACTAGGCCCATGTTTTGAGTTCCCACTGGAAATGTCTCAAATAGCTCAAGCGGAGGAACTCGAGATCCGAACTCCACGCCATCGCCAGAACTGGAGACTTCGATGTCGCTGCCAACCCCGTTCGCCATTAATTTTATATATCTTCTTTTGGTGTCAAGAACAAAGGACAATCAAATTTAGCTCTGACTAGAAGAACAAAGGACAATCAAATTTAGCTCTGACTAGAAGAACAAAGGACAATCAAATTTAGCTCTGACTAGAATAACTCATTCCCTTGGGTTCACATTTAATGTGGATCTATAATTAACTAATATGTATTTTGGAGGACTTGACACATCTAAATTTTCATGGAACTAAACATTATTTTTTTATGGGACCATGAACCATTTTTAGGATTTAAAAAGATATGTGAGTAGAGGAATGCATGTCCTTGAAGATCTCTATAAATTGAGTATGTCCCAAGTGATTTAAATATTTTCTACTATATAATGCGACTCGAAACGGCTCAAAAGTGAGCCGTTCGAGCTGTATGTATATTATCAACTATTTTATTAAAAAAAAAGGAAATACTATAGTTTTATACTTTCTCTCTTTTCTTTTTCTGCATAACCGAATAACCATTTTATTCACATATATCCAAAATCCTTACCTATACTTAAAAATTATATCCAAAATCCATAAACATATATATAACAAATTCATACACATATTTAATATTTAACTATATTTAAACTAACTATATGGTATTATTAAAGTATATATACAAATTTCTTGTAATAACAAATCTTAATTAAAATATATTTAATATTTAAAACTATATTTAATCTAACTATATGATATTATTTAAACATAAATTCAAAGTTCTACAAAGTAAATTTTAATTAAAATATATTAAATATTTAAATTAATATTATTTAAATATATATTCAAAATTCTAATTTAATATTTTTAATAAACTTTTTTATGCATGTGCATTGCACGTGCACATTACTAGTGTAGATGTAATAAAATAGACAAATTATAGATCGTATTAACACACATAATGAATCAAGAAATAAATTATATGTTTTTATAGTGCAATTATAATAGACTATTATCCCATTTATTTATTTGAGTATTTTGATTATGGTTAATGGATTAGATTTCTTGTTATAAAAGTATTAATGATTATGCAATCACTATATTGTTAGATATTTAAACTTGGCGTAATCTTTATTCTGCACTAACCATTATGTTGCTTTGTTCACCTAACATTTATTTTGCAGAAAAAGTAATAAGCAAGATTATATGCAAAATGAAATTAAAAATTATAATGGGCCAAATATATTGTCAACACAAATATTTTTCTGAACCCCTACGATATCTTTGGGTTAGGGCTTCAAGGGTCCAGATGACCAGTCAGCGGACGGGAGCTGAGGGGAAAGCACCTCGTGAGGATTTTCGGACGTCTCCTCAATTTTTCAGATCTAATCTGCTTCATACAGTAACCATCAGGATGAACAAAGTTGATAAAGCCAAGTTACTAAGGCCTCGAGTATAATTTAATATTTCTTTTATATTATACTCTAAGAAAATGGCAAAATGAAAGCTAACAAAATCTTAGCCATATGTGCCAAAATGATCTAGGCATTATATCGACCTTATACTGCAAATAGACTGTTAGGCCCAAATTTGATTCTAGTAATTTTACACTGGTAGTATATTATCGATATACCGACAGTATACCGCCAGCATACGACAGTATAGTGTTAGACCCTAAATTTTATTCCAAAAAATTTCTTTTCAGTAGTATTTTTTTGCAGTATAATGACAGTATACTATCTGATCTAAAATTTCTTTGCAAATAGTTCAATGGCTATATTCCAACACATAGAAATATAGCTATTAGTGCTGCAACAATAACAACTCTATTTGGAGCACTTGTTTGTATATGTTATTTAAAGCACTTGAAGTCATTTCTTGGCCCCCCCCCCCCCCCCCCCCCCCCCCCCCCCCCAAAAACACCACCACACCCCCGAATGATTCCGTTTATTATTAATAAATAGGATTAGAATTCAAAATTTCTGTATATATCCAACTCTATTAGTATTATTCATAATCATTAGTAGGTGAAGGTAAACTTTTTCATAAGTGAAATATATAATTATATATTAATTGGCTAATATATATTACTTAGCTAATAAAATTGTTTTCCTTTTTTTCCCTTCATTCTTTCCTCCTATCCTATACTCCTAGCCTTATCACTTCAAAGCCCATTCCATATCGGGTGTTGGTTCTTGTGGAGAACCCAAACCTAATTAGGCAAAGCCATCACTTAAACTCAAAAACCCGCAGACCCTAAAAACCCGTCCAGATTCGTATGTGTGGTAAGCAGCTCTTCTCCAGCTATCTAATGTGCATGGTACCGTTGGGGAGAGCTGCAGCTTCTGCTGCATAGTACAGTAGCATGCGTCCGAGCAGGCCATGCCGAGAAGAGAACATCAGACACCCATCTCCGACGTTCCCTCCCTTCTCCATTTATATATATTCTACTGTTCCAATCCTCTCCCTCATAAAACCCTAGCCACCTCACCTCTTCAACCTCCCTCTCCACCAGGCGCCAGCCACCATACGACGGGCTTCGCCATCGTGTTCGACGCTGGGACTCTTTGAGTTTCAGCGGCCTAGTGAGTCGACTTCCCGACCAATCACTGTCGGGACTCCTTGGCATACCGAGCGGCAGCGCTCCCTTTTCCTTTGCGTGGTCTTGACACAGAGACGTGCGAGACGACGAGCCCGGCCACGTCGAGTGTTCCCTTGTCTGTGGGCTCTTCTCCTCCTCGGTGAGCTTCGTACCATTCCACCCTCATGTCTATTTAGCTCCATAGCATGCTTCTAATTGTGTGTGGTGGTGCGCTTTGTGAGGATATTGTTGCTATTTCCTGGAAGTAATATTAGAAGAAAACTCTTGTGAAATGATTGCAGAACTTCAAGAAAGGTGCAAACAGAAATCTTAAGAGGATTTTGTGAACAAAAAATCTAAGAAAATTTTCCTAAAAGCAACGAACGAAAAATCTAAAAATATTTTTGTAATAGGAGAAAGCCTGCTAGGGTGTTTAGAACACCGGCACTCAAAGCTAGATTCGTCCACACGGTCAACTTTCAGGAACCAGCAAGTTCAAAAGAACTCTGGAACCTCTGCTAATTTGCTCACGGACGAACTCCTCGGAAGGAAAAAAGTGAACTCTCAAGTGGCGCCAACGCAGGAGCTCTTTCTTCTCTCTGTAGAAAATTTCGTGAATAATTCACACCGCTGAGAGAGAAGAGAGACTCTATATATAAGGTCTCTTTGTAACTGCCTAGATCTGGAACGTGCGCGACGTTTGAATGTCAGATCCGAAATTATCGGATCCGTTATAGCACGTTACGAAACGGTTCAGCCACGTCCTATACGAAACAGCGCAACTGAGCGCCACTGTGCACGAGCACCATATTGCGTCACTGCGCACATGTGTGCGCGCGCCCAGCGCTCATGCACAACTGTACAAGATGTGCACAATATGCACCTGCGCATGCGTGCACTTGTGCAACATGTGCGCAAACTGGCCGCGCCATCTAGATGCGTGAGAGGCTCGCGCAACTTAAGCGCACTATGCACGCCATCTGGATGCGCAAGAGGCTCGCGCAACGAGCGTAACTTAAGCGCACTATGCGCCTAGCGACGATGCTAAGTGTAAAGTGCGCCAACAAAATACCACATGAGCCCGAATCCGAATCCGAGTCGCTAATTAAGCCCATTCGGGACTTAGCTCATATGGAATTATATTGAACTTGGCCAAAAAATATGAATGCTTTTAATAGGTGTCTTATCCTTACCTCCATTTAAAATCACCCATATGGTCCCCTCCTTACGGTCACCATCACATGTGTATCTCTCTACTCCTCAAGAGGAGTTATATTGAGATACCCATAAATTTTTTTAGCCAATGTGGAACTAAACTTACATGGCTTGTTGAGAGCAAGCTCTTTCCAAGTCAATGAAAAATTCAAACAATTGTTAGATAGCTCATGTAGGGAAGACGAAGATCGGATGAAATAGAGAATGGATTGAGAATATTTTGGGGGTATTGTGAATGTTGTGTTGGTTAGTTGGAGGATGTGGGCAGTATGTGCAACCATGACAAATATACTTGGACAAGGAAGAATGTTTTTTTTTTCTTGCTTATGAACGTATGAACCATTGTGGGATGGGGTGGGGATCAACAGTACTTATTTTCTTTGGATCACAACTAATGTGTTCTCATTTAGTAGGTTGGAATACTTAAAGGAATATAGTTGTGCACTCATGGAGAAGAGTTTAGCTCTTTGCCTTATCATTTGTGTACAGAGGGTGCATGGGAGATGACTGGCACCTAATATTTGAAATAAGGGATGGATGAGCATACTTGGCATAAATATCAGGACAGTGCCATGGAAGCATTATGAGTACTGTGGAAGGTGCCAAATGATGAATTAGTGTGTTGAGTAGGACAAGGTAAATGAGGACATATATATATATATATATATATATATATATATATATATATATATATATATATATATATATATATATATATGCAAATGACCTCTAGCCTAGTGGTTAACTGAGATGCATGCGGCCCTAGTGGAGGCGAATTCGCCACAATTATCCATTACTTCAAATATATATATATATACAATCAAGTAATTAATAAATTCAAATCCATTCTGTAGGTTCTTAGGGCTCTTCCGATTTGGACTCGGGACCATACTCTCAATTTCAGCTTTCGGTTATTAGGCAAGTATACCTTACCACTATATTAATTCATTGTTCAGTTATATTTTATCTGCCTGCTATTTTATTTGATATATTACATGTGCGCGTCCGAGCACGACTCTGGTGCAACCAACGAGATACGTTGGCTCTTTATTTTCTAACCTAGGCTATAGGAGACTACCCTTACATTGATGTGTGAATACACCGATATCTCGCAAGACCCTGACCCTACTTTGGACACAGAGAGATGGTGCTGAGATATAGGACACATATCATTGTACTCAACTAATCATCTGTATGACGGAGCGTGTGGCGGTGTAGTTCATACTAGTCATTTTATTATACTGTTTACTGGACTTTTGATTAGGGACTAAATGTGTCGAGGAGTCAACATGTTCTAGATATATTGGGCGGAGAGGACAGTCACTAAACATAGGAGCTATGAGTTGTGTTCACTTTATCGTTGCTGCATGATGGGTGCCCGGAGGGAGCGCCACTGCACGAGTACCCTAGCTATCATAGACAGCCCCATATGTTGAAAGTTGTCCTCATTGCATATACACATAGTTGATATAGTACCCCTGATCTTTATGCATTTTATTCTATAGTGACATGTATTATTTATCTTGTTGCGTTCCCCTGAGGACCTAGTTTTCTTTCAGGTTTAGACGAGCAGGAGTATCCAGATACATACGACATGGGACCAGATGCAGCATAGGGCAACGAGGAGATCTCACCAGCTGATTATATATGAACGCGTGTGGTACCATCTTGGATGCAGTATTCTACGTAGAGTCTGTATCCAGTTATCTTACTTTTTGTATTTTCTTTTAGTACTTTATTCGAGACATTTGAGTAGTAGTTTTACCTCTACCTACTTCATATACTCATTATGGTCTGTATGACTTATTTTCTGATTACGTGTCTTATTCGTATTCAGAGTAGTTTACTTATTGTGTGGATGAGATTTAACATGCTTGTGATTATGTTATTACTTCGTTACAGCTTAATAACTATTCGAGGTTACCATTAAATTGGGAAAAAATTTGGTACGTATCTACTGGCCATTGTTTCGTGTCCCGGTCCCATGTATTTTGGGACTGGTGCATGACATGGTTTTTGTGATGGCCCATACAGGTCAGGAATTAAATCGTCTTGGTTACATTACTGTGTCAAGCGAGCCTGTAATAGGATTAGATATTAGAATCTCATTCATATGCTTGATCATCGTTATTGATTCCATACTCATCCTAAAAAAATTGGTCTTTAAGTTGCATCTTGTTTGATTTTATCCCTATATAATCATGACCTTAATCTTTGGCCAGAGAGATGAATCTCTGCAGTGGACGTGTTGCGCAGCTGAACGATGTTTCACGAGGCACCGGAGTGTTTGGAGAGCATATTACGGAGCAGCCACTTATGTTGACGCATGCACCCCACCTTCAGCAGGGTCAGTCATCTCGACAGCCTAAGGTGACGCTTGTGGAGAAGCCGACTCAGTAGCAGTCAGTTCAGGCAGGCCAGCAGGCCCAGAGGTAGAGGGAGGAACCATTGCCTCTACCACCACCATTTCTACCCCAGGGGCCGTATCAATTCCTGCCCCAGCCACTAGGGGTGAGCGACGTTTCGGTTCGGTTCGAACGGAACCGGAATCATAAAAATCGTATTAACTAAAAATTGTTTTTATTAAAATCGAAAATCGAACCATTTTTATAAACACAGGACAAAATCGAACTAAATTAAAATTGGTCGGTTTACGTTCGGTTCAGTTCGGAGGATGAAATTCAAATTCAAATGTGAAATAATCGAACTGGCTCTCAACTCAAACCTCCAAAAAAAAAAAATCACTCGCTAGATCGAACTAAAATGGTGGAAGGCCCAAATTAACTTTATGTCAATAATAAAAAAAATCCATAAAGGAGGGTTTTTCAAGCATAGATAATATTAGTGGAACACAACTAAAGAAATCTGAAAATCTATATATAGTGTGAAATTAAATAGCACAAATGAACAAGTAAAGAAATTAACTCACTGGCCCTAAGTCAAAGTTGTTTGGTCTTTGAGAGAACCCAATAAGAAATTAAGTCAGAGCCTCTGACCATCAGGATCCAAGAAGAAGACCTGCTTGGTGTTTCCATCCGGATGTGTTTCTCAAAAATCCTAACCCCCTTCTCCTACAATAAAATCGACAACTCAAACCAAAATTCCTAATATATATATATATATATATATATATATATATATATATATATATATATATAAATAAGAACTTTCTTTTAAACTTTTATACTTTCAAATTTCGGACAAAGGAATCGAAGTTGGAGAGATCGAAGTAGTGGTTGACCTAGTGGTGCCCCCGCGAGATTGCCTTCGGATCGACGTCGTCGCAGCCCTCCGGAGCACTGAAGGGGCCCTCGGGGAGCTTCAACTGTAGGTTCCTCTCGATCATGTATGGGGTCGATTTCAGCTACACCACCTTGAAGTTCAAAATTTTGGGGATCTCGGTCCCCTTGAACCCTAAAATCTGAACGAGGACGAAGAAAGTGCCAAGGCGGACGAACGAAAAAGCAGCGGAAGAGGCAAAAAAGTTAGAGAAGTAGAGAGAAAGTTAAGCTAAGGTTAGGTTTTGTTGATATATATGTGGGGGTTATTGTGGTAAACTGATATATTATTATTCGGTTTTCGGTTCGGGTCGAGAACCGAATCCTAAATCCGAAACCCGAACCAAAAACCTATTTTTCTTATAACTTAATACCAAATTTCGACCCGTTTTAGTAAACACTGACCCGAACCACTATTTTGGGTCGGGTCAGATCAGTTTTTGGTTCAAAACCATATTTTACTCACCCCTACTAGCCACAGCATGGTCAGCAGGCACCGCTATCGGATAGTCCAACATATATGTACCAGTTCTTCCAGGGCATGATGCAGGCCCAGGGGCAGTAGAATGAGCTCACGAGGAAGAGCATTGAGTCGGGACAGCCAGGCACCATTGGCAAGTTTAGAGGGATGCTATCTCCTCCATTCAAGGGTACTGAGGATTCATTCGAGGTGAATGAGTGGCTCATCATCACTGAGTAGATATTGAAGGCAACTGAGCTACCCAAGGAGAAGCGGGTAACTGTCATCCGCATACACCTGAAGGACTTAGCCCACCACTGGTGGAAGGCAGAGGAGCAGCATTATGAGACACCACCATCTTGGAGGGAGTTCGCAAGTTGTTCCTGGAGCAGTATGCATGCTTTTACTCGTAGTGTAGAGTCAATAAATTGTAGCATGATTTTTCACGAAATACTTGCTATAGAAAACTGCTAACATAAAACTGATATATGCTCTTATATGTCACATTTACTTCGTCCTATGCAAAATAAAGATTGAAACGATTAACGAGTATCGCAATGATAAGACTAAGTGCATAAAATGACTAAGTTTCAAAGAAGAATATTACGGTCATAGGACAACTTGTGCACAAGGTGTAGTCTATTCGAACAGTTGCCTAGGCACTACCAAAATATGTTGCTTTAGCGACGGTCAGTTCCGTCGACCTTCCGTCGCTAATCTAGATTAGCGACGGATCACAGACGGATATTGGTCCAAAAAATTCGTCGACAATCAGCTCGTCGCTAATAAAGTCCATCGATAGGTAGTCGTCAATCGATGGAATAGCGACTGTTTCCCGTCGTCATTATTCGTTGCATTAGCGATGAATTACCGACGGCCTTTCGTCGAATTCAAGTATTAGCTATTGAATTGTAAAGACTCTTAGCGACGGATGGTCCGTCGGTAAAACCGTCGTAACTTTGTATCAGAGGGTATTGATCCGTCGCTATTCCGTCGTAAACTGTCGCTAACTAGGGACGGCTTATCGACGGACTAGTGGCGGATAATCCGTCGACCTAGTTCTGAAAATGCTTGACATTGCCAGAACCATGGCGACGGATAGTCCGTCGGTAAACCATCATTACTTTGTATCAGAGGGTATTGTTCCGTCGCTATTCCGTCGTCACCCGTCGCTAACTAGGGACGGCTTAGCGACGGACTAGTGGCAGATAATCCGTCGACCGGGTTCTGGAAATGCTTGACATTGCCAGAACCATGGCGACGGATGTTCCATCGACCATCCGTCGCTAACTGGAAAATATTTGGTATTCTCCAGTTAGCGACGGATGTTCCATCGACCATCCGTCGCTAACTGGAAAATATTTGGTATTCTCTTGTTAGCGACGGATATTCCGTCGACCATCCGTCGCTAACTGAAAAATATTTGGAATTCTCCAGTTAGCGACGGATGTTCCGTCGACCATCCGTCGAAATTTAGTCGGTAACTGAAGTTATCCGTCGCTAACCCGTCACTAGTCCGTCGCTAACTGAGATATTTTTAAAAAAATTGCAGAGCTTTCCCTGTTCACACAACATCCGAATATCGGACCAATATATAATCACAATATACAATCACATAGAC
Source organism: Iris pallida (assembly GCA_029216955.1). Lineage (NCBI taxonomy): Eukaryota > Viridiplantae > Streptophyta > Magnoliopsida > Asparagales > Iridaceae > Iris > Iris pallida. The sequence continues at coordinate 4,306,675 of JANAVB010000198.1, read as the reverse complement.
CAATATATAATCCAATATAAATCACACACGAATATAATGCACACCAATTATCCAAAAAATAGATAGACCAATATAAAATAATAATCACCCAAACTAATAAAAGTACACACCAATTATCCAGAAATCATGAACTAATATCCGTCATTATAATATCCAAAATTTCCATAAATATTCAAAGTTTAAAAACAATTCTAATACAATACTTCAAGAAGGAGGAGGAGTTCGATTGTCCGGTGGTGGTACTCCAACCTACGACCGACGATAATACTTCTCTACTATGTACGGTGGTAATCCGTCGAAGACACTTTCCGAAAGTCGACGTAGCTGCTCTGGCGTCATAGGTCAAGGAGTGCCGTCATAATCGGAGGCGGTACCAGAGGGGCAGCAGGGTTGAAAAAATATGACCGATGGAAGAAGGATCGGCACTAGTAGCAGACGGACTGGCACCAGCAGCAGACGGACCGGCAACAGCAGACGGACCGGCAGCAGCAGACGGAGACGAAAAATATGCGGCAATTTACTCCCGTAAGGACGACACCGCCTCGTGCAGCTGCACAAGCTGCGACCTCACATCATCGTCTGTCGGGGCCGCGGAAGGAGGCGGTGTCGGTGGAAATCTCTGAGTCGCCATGTACAAAGGCCCTAGGGAGCCGACTTCGTACAGGTGTCCTTTCTTAAAGCCGTCGACGGTATCTACAAACAAGTCGTTGCGAGCGGCCAAAGAAGAGGGCATCCGGGCGGGCGTCGTTTCACCGACATCATCGGCAGCAGTTAACTAAGCCCGACTAAGGCCTCACGATACACAGCCTATCAAATGAATGTGTTTATACTATAAGATTTACCTAAGTTGTAATCTAAATCCTATGTTTCATTAAGTTAAGTGTAAATCCTAAGTTTGCCTAAGTTATAGTCCGAATACTTTTAATTCTAACGTAAATCTCATAAACATAATACTTACATCAGTCTCCTTGGCCCTCTCGTCGATAAAGCTTCTGTCCTTCTGCCTCTTATGTGTATGCTGGAACATATCGTGCATGGTGACCGATTCTGGCGCCCTTTCTTCCTTCACCGCCCGTTAGGTCTGCATACGAAATTTTCGTAGAATTTAATTAACTCTGTATATTAATAATACCTAATTCGATAGTGAAATAAATTTGTGGTATCTTACCAAATCTGCAAGCGTCACTGCGTGGAGCCTTGATCCCCCCGTATGAAGCCTTGCGGCCCGTCGGTTCGCCTTCGCCTTCTCCGATTTCTCCTTGTACGCAGGAGTATCCATCATATCTAAGAGCTCCTCATAATAGTCCTGCCGGATCCAATTCAGCCTCGTCTGCCCCATTTTCAGGTCATGAATCGTATCTCGTATCTTCTTCGAGGCAGCGCTTCTGTAGGTCCTGTGGATCGCGTCCTCGCGATGGGGGCCCACCAGAACGTCGTCTAACATACAAATTCAATTATTATGTAATTTAATAAATGGTTGATTAAAGAGTAACTAATAATTAACCAGAAGATATAGATATATACCCTCAACTCGTCGAGCTAGACGTACTTCAAGTTTGGGGGCACCTACGAAAAGTTGAGGTAGGGACCATGGAAGTTAGTCATGATAATTTCTCCAAGAACCCTGGCAACATTAAACAAAAAAACCTACAAAGAAGCAACGACTGGATTATTAACTTGAATAAATAAAAAAATAATAAATTATCTTAAATTTACTTACGAGGTCCACGAGGGCCATAGCTCTCGTCGAAACTCGCCTCTCGGCCTCTCTGGTGTCATCGGAGGATTCGTGGGTCTGTACATGTACTCTCCAGTAACCGGATGGAACCGAGTATGGGGGTACTCCGGGGCCCACTGTGCAGTAACTGGTGGATCCACTGGTAGAATATCCGCTTGTGGGTTCGCTAGCGGAACGGATCCGCTACCGGATGGAGACTCATGCCTCGATGAAGTTGTCGATCGACGGTGGGATGCGTCTGTGCTCGGGGTACTCTCCGGGTCAGGTTCGCTGGATGGGGTCACATCCCGGGAAGATTGAATGCGACCACGACCACCAGCACCACCACGATCACGACCACGACCATGACCAAGACTACCACCACCAGCAGCACGACCACCACCACCAGCACGACCACGGCCAGCATCATGACCTGTAAATAGAACACATAAACATAATTAACAATATAGAAGTGTAAATAAATATAAAATTCTAAACTAAAATATACATACCACCAGCAGGGAGACGAGTGCCGCCGTGACGAAAAAGACTAGGAGTGCCATCTGCAAAAAGAAAATCATATAATAAGTAAATGATCGAACGAAAAAAATATGAATTCACGTAATTGCTTTTATGAGGTCAAACTTAATTCACGTAATTGGAAGTGTTTTTAATATACAACAATATTTAACCTAATCATCGTCATCGTCTTCGTTCTCATCCTCGGCCTCGTCTTCATCATCATCCTTATCCTTATCCTCATCCTCATCGTTGATTTCATCTGTATCCTCATCCCCATCAAATTCTTCTTCTTCTTCTTCGTCTTCTTCTTCTTCTTCTTTTTCTTCTTCTGCCTCAATATTTGGGACAAGATGCCTCTTTTTTTCCTGGTTGACAGCTAAGTCTTGTGTATCAACCTCTTCCTCCCCTCTATTTTCCTCAACAATATCTTTAACATCCATTGTATCCGACTGTTGTCCCAAGTATTAGGACTTTTCGATCTGGTCCTCTTGGTATGCTGGGTCTCCAACGTTGAATGTATTTCTAGATTTAATCTTGCATACTGTCCACCAGTCATATCGATCTCTACGACGCCTTAGGTAGCTTGTATAGTAGACTTGAACAGCCTGACTTGCTATCGCAAATGTATCGGACCCTCTATACCTCGTGCGATGATTTATATCGACAAATCTAAATTGTTTATCGATTCTCCAACCGATATTTGATGTCGTATCGAACCACTCACATTTGAACATCACAATATGCATATCATATGGGGCAGTATATTGTAAATCTACAATATCCCGAAGCACTCCATAATAGTCAAAGTCCGGCTCATCGTCATAGATGGTGCCTCTTATGTAAACACTGGAATCCTTGGTACTGATGCCGTCATTGATAAATTTGACATTTATAGCATTCTGAGTTGCCTTAAACCTGAAGCCATTAACGACATAGCCTGGCCAAGTCTTTGTTTGCTTTTTCAGTCCCAATGCCAGATAACGAACACTCTCATTAGTGGGTATTGTTTCAGGCAATAAAACCTGTAAACAAATATTTATAATTTAAATATTTTAGATGCCTATATTTTAATGGTAGCCGCATAACATATTATTTCAGTTACTTACGTATTTGCGAAACCATGACGAAAATGTACAATCAACCTCTCTTTAAAGTCCCTCATCGGTAATATCGGGTGTCCTCATTTTGACTTCATCTCTAAATACACTGTTAGAGAGAATAAGAATATATAAGTGTAGTCACTTACTTCATCAAATTAGAGATTATAACGAGTGCAAGTGTACTAACTTATTTCTCCAAATCTCTCACTTCTTGTATGTCACAGTTTAACAAGACATATCGGTGAGCGGCATCATACTCGTCGTCAGTCAACCACCATTTTTTACTAGTCCCAACAGGCTTGCCCCTTACATTAAATATACCTCCATCCTCAACGTCCTCGTCATTCCTTTGAGGTCTACTTCGATTTGTCTTAACATGAGTATCGAAATAAATGGAGCAGAAGTTTGACACCTCCTCGATAAGATATGCTTCGCATATCGAAGCCTCTATATGAGCCTTGTTGCCAACTTTCTTCTTTAGATGGTGTTGGTATCTAGAGAGACAAATTATCTTGAGAATTAAGAATGAATTTTAAAACCCACTGAAATTTAACTTAAATTATATTAATTTTTATGTACCTTTTAAATGGGTACATCCATCGATAATGAACAGATGCACCGACACGGGCTTCGTATGTAAGATGAATCGATAGATGCTCCATGCTGTCGAAGAAGCCAGGAGAAAATATTTTCTCTAACTTGCAAATTGTTAAGATAATCTTCTCCTCAAGTTCAACCATCACTACAAAAAATATGGGTGTTTTACAACGGTCAAAAACCATTGCAAAATTAATATAAACTGTCGTGAAATCAATTTAGAACGGTTATTGTAACCATTGTCATAGTGAGCGTTGCAGATTCCTCTTGCGACGGTTATTGAAGATATTTGCAACAGTTCAATAAATAGTTGCAAATAACGTATTATGCAACGGATCTGGCATTAATGTGCAACGGTTGTATGGTGTTGTTAATAATATATTTGGTAACGATGAATAAACCATTGTAGCTATTGACTAAAGGGTAACGGTTACTAACTATAGCCTAAATATTTCATGCAATGATTAAAAATTGTTACGGGGACAACAGTTAAAAACCATGGCAGATAAATCTTTACGACAACGATTAAGTAATGGTTGCAAAACGAATAAGCAACGATGTGAAAAAACTGTTGCAAAAATAATAAATGTGCAACGATTTCGAGCAGGCTTTTGCAACGAGTTTAGTTTGTATGGCAACAATTCTATTCAAGTAATCTACGACAGTTTTAGAAACCCTTGAGAATAGAAATAAATTGACAACGATTATAGAAGGATATTGCAACGTTTTGTAGGCATTTGAAAATTGGTTTCTTGCAACACTTGCAAAACCCTTACAATTAATTTTTATTTATTTTTTAGAAATAATATTTGATCAATATTTCTCTCAATATACATTAGATGCATCAAACTGTAAAAATAAATATAAATGATATTACTATTAATCAAACCATCATTGATCCAAAATTGATGAGATTCATCTTTCTCATAATATAAACTATACTTCACTTGACAGAGAAACATCAACCATGAATCCAACAATATTTAAGACAAATTATGTAGCTTCATTTAATTCAAAGGGCTTACAAAAGAAACTTAATTCAAAATTCAACAATATTTAAGACATAAATTATCTAGCTTTCTGTAATTCAAAGTGCTTACAAAAAAAAAAACTTAATCCAAAATGTCATAAGGATAGATCGGTGAAATAATTATATAGACTAATCAAAAATTTAAATCTCTTCATGTCCATCTTCTTCTTCACCATCCTCATCTTCGTTAAACTACAAACAAAGAATAATAATATCCATTAGTAGTTAGTACTTAACTTCATAAAATTTATTTGTTGATAAGGATCGACTAATCACTGGACCGTTGACACGAGGTGCACTTGATTCATCTTGATGTGAGCCCCCATTATCTAAAGGAGGTGAAATCAAACCTGAAGGTAGCTGAGCATTAGGATAAGTGTAGAAACCCTAGAGGGGGGTGAATAGGGTCAAGCTAACTAATCAAGCACTTAGCACAAGCTAATGGACAATTTAAAATTATAAGTGGAAGAGAAGAAGCAATAACAATACCGACACACGATATATCCTGGTATCCTCCCAAGAGGCACTCCAGATCCGGAACTCTCTCCGGCTTTAATCCACTATTTGAGTAAATAGTTACACACGAGTTTGGATCCGAAGAACTCGCCAACTTCTTACACGAGAGCTTTAATCCGAAGGCCTCTCCGACTTTAACCAAGAGTTTGGATACGAAAACTCTCCAACTTCCACCGAGAGTTTGGATACGAAGACTCTCCAACTTCAACCGAGAGTTTGGATACAAAGACTCTCCAACTTCAACCTTTCACAATAGGTTTTGATCTCCTTATACAATAAGATGAAGATCTCACTTTTCAACTCAATAACTCTAACACAATTTGTGGATGGCAAATGAAAGCTTTGTAGAGTTGTTTGTGGATAGGCTTTGGTGGTTTATAATTTTTTAGGCTGAAAGCATCAAACTTGAATGAAAGAGTTCAAGGCTATTTATAACCAAAGCATTGAAAAGAGCTCAAGGCAACTTTTCAGTCTGCGAACCGGCATATCGGCGGTATACCGGTCTGGAATGCAACGGCTAGAAATATAGCCGTTGGGATCATTAATTGCTCAGATTTTCGATCGTTGGAATTTCAACGTTACTAAATCGGTATACCGTCGGTATGAACCGGTATGCCGTCGGTATACCGAATTTGTAGACAGAAATTTTCTGTGAACAAAATCGGTATACCGTCGATATGGACCGGTATACCGTCGGTATGCCGATTTTTATCCAAAAATGATCCTGGGCTAGTTTCTACCCTAGCTTTCGATTTTGCCATCCATTTCTTGTGTTTACAATTATTCCTAAGACTCATTACAGACTCCAGATATACTGTAGCAGGTGCAGGCTTCTTCAGAGTCTTGAAATAATGATGGCATGGCTTGGTTTCTTCCTTTGATAGGTGCTGGCTTTTTTTCTTGGCGGCAGCTGTCCAAAGATATCCAGTTTACGAAAACTGAATACCTTTTGGGGGCTTCGCTCCCGAACCCCCGACGAGGGGCGCTGCCCCTCGACCCCCATCCGCTGACCAGGCAGTGGAACCCCCGAGTGCGTGGATCCGGAGATGTTGTCGGGTGGTTCAGAAAAATCTTGTGGGATCCCTCGTCTTTGGCCCACCATAATTTTTTTATTGCATATGTTCACATTGATCTTGCTTATTACTTTTTTGCATATACATGTTAGACGAACTGTCACTACCCACACCCATTTCTTTAAAACGGATACGAGACATGTCCAAGCAGCCTACGTCGCAGTGTCGGCGGTAGAACGCTGTCACGGCCATGAAGATCAAAATCACAAATAAACCAATGCTCATTCACAGAAACTAATTAACTCACAATGATCACAAGTTTTACATTTGTAAAAAATATAAACTTGTACAAATATAGAATGACCACAACTCATCTATCTAGCTAGTCTCTAGGCTTTTCGTATGCAAGTATACCCGTCACTCCCCAAGCTAAGTGAATCCACGACTAACCTGAAAAATGTTGGTTTCCAGTCAGGAATGGAACGAACACAATTCACTAAATGCAATTTCAAATAAAGAAAATGACTATACAACAGAGGTTAGACATCAATTACATGTTTTTGAAAATAAACAGGAAATACGGAAAACCCGTAGCAAATAAATAGACACAAAATACTTTTCCCACTGTTAGAAGTTCCTTTGATATGTGATCAGTTTAGGACACTACACCACACGGTCTACGAGGTCTAATTGCATGAAAAATAAATACTGTCTACGATGTCTACTTGCAGAAAAATAAGTACTGTCTACGATGTCTACTGCATGAAAATAAACACTGTCTACGGTCGGATCACACATCCTTGGTACTTCTCATTTCCGACTCAACAATTTATAATAGAGTATAAAAATCACATAACCAATGACTAATCAATGAAGTATAGTAAAGATTAATATCGAAATGCAGACAATAAACTGTACTCGCCTGTGGTCCTTTGCTGGTGTAACCGATAATCTGAACCACTCAGAATGCCACAATATTCAAAACTCGTACAACAGTCTCCAAAAGCTGAAATAAATATTACCATGTTCTCTGAATAGGCAAATTAGTTAGGATTGCCTGTCCTTAAGTCCAATTCTGGACACAGGGGCAAAACGGTAATTTTGGGTCAAAACGGTGTCCGTCATTGAACCCGCTTTGCACCGAAAAATATGCCAGAGTCAACGATCTCTAAAATCGTCAAACTATATGTCTACAGATTCGTTTTGACGACACGAACCCAATCGTATGTCCAAAGTTGGATTCCGGCAGCCCGTGCACAAAATCGTCCGTTGAGTCGGATCGTGGGGCCCACAAAACGTCGATCCAATCAACTGTCTCAGAATCGGACCAAAATTGGCATACAGGACCAGAAAAACTATACGAACCTGTTGGCACAAGTTTCTTCTCGATCTGACGAACGTGTACAAAGTAATTGAGAAGTTTGTATAGAGGCCGATACGATAAATTTTGACGAATATGGATCAAATTCGTCGCGCACACGCAACTAATTTGAATTCTGTCAAAGCCCACACGACCACGAAGCCGTTACGCAGCTTTCGATGCTTTCGGTTCGCGACCACGTCGCGCGGATTGGCGGGACGGACCCCATGTCGATGGATTTTTTAGGTTTTGAAAACAGATTTTTCACAATTTTGGGAGACGAATAATTTCGCAGATAAACTATGAAATCACAAACTACAAAAAGGGTTCTGGACTCCTATGTGTTGTTAACAAATGTCTTCAGGTAGATTTCTGAAATCATGCATGGTTTGGCAGATAATCAAGCGCAAAGTAGGCTAATTTGACTGTTTTTAGTCCTATTTTTGAACAGGTTTTTCGTCAACTTTGGGTTCGATCTACGACGCGTACGGTAGAACTTAAATCAAAATAAATGAAGGGATTAGAAGAGGGTCATGTTGGGAACATACTAGATTGAACGGTTCGTGAAACGACCCATTATTCGCGACAAGAAATCGCTGCGAAGGCAGCCCCTTCCCAGTACTGCTGTCGTCCTGTTCTGTGCGTGCTGCGTCTCCGTGGCCGTGCGCGGCCTTGCCCGACGACCGTCGTCATCCCACGGTGGCGCAGCAGCGGCACGTGCACTTGTGTGGGAGAGCGTGCAGGTGGTTAGGGTTTTGCACAACTCCCTCTTCTCTCTCGATCTCTAATATATATATATATATATATATATATATATATATATATATATATATATATATATATATATATATATATATAGATCGGGTTCTGGGTTATTTTCGAGTGGGGGGGAAGGGTTTGTTTGTGCTGGGCTGGGTTTGTCCTCTCGGTTCACATGGGGGCTTAGCAGCTTGCCCGCTACATGGCTTCTATCCACTGTTCCCAGTGTTGATAACTTCTTCTTCTTTTTTTTATAACATACACCTAGGTATATATATATTTATACATACGATTATATATGTAACTATATATATGTACACAAGCATATAAAATCTAATTAATACATATAGATTGATACAATTAATATTTATACAACTCTCAATAATATCCATTCTTAGGGTATGGCCCATTCCTAGGAGTAGGTATATATATATAATATATATATATATATATATATATATATATATATATATATATATATATATATATATTATATATATATTAAAAAAATATATATATATATATATATATATATATATACATATATATATATATATATATATATATATATATATATATATATATATATATATATATATATATATTATAAAAAATATATATAATATATATATATTAGGTATACATACAAGTGTATATATAGCCTGACAATTTCCCACAATCTAAAAGAACATTTTAAAGACAAAATATTACTATTTTAAATTAACATATATTTAATAGCAATAATATATGTACATATATGTATTTGTAAAATCACTCATAGACAAAATAAGATACCATATATATATATATATATATATATATATATATATATATATATATATATATATATATATATATATATATATATATACAGTATGGACGTCTTAGGACTAATTATAAGCCTTCATGGGCTTGGGCTCGGTTCGGGCCCAATCCGGACTGGTTTGATACAACCGGGTCACCTAAACGTCAAATAATATTAATAACGAATAATTAAACTATTTATAATGGTCATGTCACAACTTAGTCTGGTTTTCCTAGTTAGGACATCACAATGACTCGGCCTTCCGTGCCAGGACTAATACACTAGTCGAAGTACGCCATTTGCACTGTCTGTGCCACGATTTCTAATCACCTGGTACTTCAAAACTCAACCAAGGCTAAAATCATCTACCGTAATAATTAACTAAATAATTATTTATAAAATCTAAAAATCACTATTCTAATAAAATAAATAATAATAAAAATATTCCAAATTTTCTGGGAAGGGTAGCTACAAATCTACCCACCTTAAAATAATTTCGTCCTCGAAATTTCTAATTCGTAACTACTCCTTAAATTCCAAAAAGGAAATCTACCATTACCTTAATCTCCTCGAATTTTAGTTCCTCAAAAACAGTTTATATCCTCCTCCTAGCCATTTTGTACTACGAAACTCCGAGGACTTCTACCCACCTTTGGTCACACTACTCCCTCAAATGTCATGTCACTAAACTTTATAATTATCCAACTACTTGCTAAAATTGCTACCAATAAATATCTACTTCTTATGGCCACTATAATCCTCTCCTATCTATCCAACCACACAAAATCTAACATGCAACAAATTTACCCAAGTAGCTAAGAAGTATTGATACATTCTAATAAGCATGACCTTTGTCGCTCTGCAATAGAAAGAACGATAGGGAAAATCAATCGAGAGTAAATATGAAATTTCAAGTGCGGTAGAGAGTATCCAATGATGCGGACAGAAGAAAATCTATGAACCATTGACTTATTTGCTAGATTGGGCCACTCTAGTCCAGTCACTTGCTAGATCGAAGAACCCTTCGTTTCTCAGAGGGTCTTGCAATCCATGCAATACGGAAATTCCGTTCTCGAAATTCTAAATAGGTTCCATAATAGAACGGAATTTCAGAATCATGATTGTGATCTTTTTCGTGGTTATTTAAACACACAAGCAAAGAATATAAATACAATACAAAATCGTATCGCGACTTCCAGGTAGATGGGATAATGATTACGGATGACCCTGCATTCTAAGAGGTGGAGATTACATAATAGGTATAGGGACCTATCTCAATTAGTTCGGTTGTATATATTCCAAAAATGGTGGTTTGTATGGATGGGTTTTACTAGGTCTAATGGGTTTCCTGATTGGACATCCATCACTGGTTGGATGAACCTAGGATTTAATCTATATTGACTGGACAATATCCCAATGATAAATCTATTCCTATTAGGTTAGGGTGATCTGGAATAAGTTTTCACTCAAGTGGTTGAGCTAGTTGCCAGTCAGGTTGGTTAGCTAGGTCCTTAAAGCCCAAAAATGTGCCTTCAGTGACTTTTGTGTTCAAGTAGCACGAGAAGACACAATTGGGTGGCACACTAGTGACAGGTGCGTAGTGGGCTTCGAGTAGTTCACAACCATATATTGGGTCGAAAGATCGAGTCAAAGTTGAGGTTCTAATGGAAATCGGGAAGTATACGGGTATTATGGTAAGGGTTATAGCTAGTCTTTTTACCTGAAAGTCGTACCATGAAATTAAAGTACAAGGAGACGTGTTTTGAGTGGGACATGATATACCTAGATGAAGGTGAACTCGTCTAAATCTTGTATATAAAATTTGTTGGAAGGTAATAGCTAGTCTCGTGCTTCGAATATTAATGACACGGCCGGTGACACAAAATGATCTAATAGAAAGTGGGAGTCCATGAGACACTAATTATCATCCTAATGAAAAATTATTCTAATCAATCGGTAATCCTCGTATATCCAAATTTTTTTTAGAAGGCTTACAGTCTACCCACCTTAGAAATAGGACATGGTCTTAGGAATATTGAGGTTAGAAAAATTTTAAAATCAGGATGTTGTACCTTGACTCTTGTTAATAAAGATAAAGGCACGGCGTAACGGAATACCGTAGATATAGGTCAACTCAAGGATCGTTCCTCAATAAATTGAATATAAGTGTGTACAATTACACACGATCGATAAAATAGAATGACCTACTCGTCCATCGTATACAAGAGTTATCGATGGGGTAACCAACTCTAAGGCACATCATATGAAAAGATTTCTAACAACTGAGTCGTGAATTTCTATTGGGTTCAAACCTGCTAGACTATTGTCACAAGGGTTCTAGTTAAAGCAAGCTTCAAGCAAATAATTAGAGACTCATGCCATTGGTTCCTTGAGAATAAATAGTCTCCTAGGTTTCATTTTGACCAATGGTAAACCCTAATCATTCTCAAATTCAGATGGCTTGAAAGTCTCAATAGTAGTTTGAGGGTCGAGGGGATAACGAGTAACTCAATCACATGACTAGCCGATGGTAGCTACACTTGTGTATACAACTATCATAGCCATGGGGATACTCTGTATCTTTCTACCATCACGAGCTTCCGTCTTTCCAAATCAGTGAAAGACAAAAACAGTAAAGAGTTCAAGGAAGATGTTACTGAATACAATTTTGTGATTCAAAGGCGAATATATAACTCAAGAGGAATTGTCAAAGCAGTCGCGGCTGAGGTCATAGATACCTCGACATCTCAATCCACGTGGGATAATCAAAGAGAGAGCGAACCGAGTGCACTACGGTTGATCAGACCGTAATACATCGATCCTGATTATACAATATGTTAATAGGCGTCCCCACTAAACATATGTCTTGGATCAAGCTCGAGAACAGAGTGAGCTTGCAAAACTAGGTTGTAATAGCAGCATTGGTCAAAATAGTCAAAAATACAAGTATACAAGATTTTGAAAGAAGGCCCAATTAGTTCGAGTTTTGTGAAAAATTAAAACCTTATCCGGTGTCCTTACTTATACAATCTTCCGACTATCTGCTTATCCATAAGACCTTGTCGATTCTATATTCTAGGTAAACCTATTAGCGTCAATCAATATTCTCGTCAATAGGTCACAAGGACCATGGAATGCTATCGGGAGGCGTGCTACCCAACTTACAGAACTTCCTCTAGTATTGGTTTTGGATCCTAGGGGACATACATGACATTTCCTATCCTCTATAGTTTCATGAACTTGTAATCATGTCTGAAGTCATTTCACCGAGAATTTTGCCTCGTCCGTATATCCGGACGGTGGTAAACTCTTGGTTTCGTAACTCAAATATGATACAAAGTTAAACACTTCTTAACTTTATCCAATATTGATTCAAGGGTAACTGCGATCAAAGAGAACCACTAGCCTAGGTTTAGTAATATTCTATAACCTATATTTTTCTAATTTCAACTCTAGGGGTCGTGTCTCGCCAGTGCGCTGCTGTCTGCAGTGAACCCATAGTCTCCATAATTCGAATAAATGGCGACAGTGCGCTGTTGTCCTGCCATTACGAGTTAATTAATATCCCTTTTAACTATATCTGTAAAATTCATGAACTTCTAGAGACTCAAACAAGTGGCTATGAAATAAAGCGTAAGTATTTGTCCTATCAGTCACAACCCTTAAATAAAAGATTGAACATGGAGGAAATAACTAAGGGCAAAAGAAATACGAACACTCTAGTATCTATTTCATGTGTATTCAAACCATTAAGGAAAAACTTTGAATCGAACTAACTCGAGGTTCGTATATGGTTAACATAATCAGAAATTATATAAAATAATAATTCTTAGGGAAAATAGGAGCTAAATAGGCAATTTGGACTAAGATATGGGGATGATGTCTAAAGAGGCAGAGAAGGAATTGCACAATTTATCAAGGTTAGATTATTACTTCAATGAAGCCATGTCTCACCAAGTGAATAAGCTATCCACATTAGATCATATCGTCATATCAAGAAGAAATAGTGTACCTATGGGGATCTGACAAACTATCAAAACTAATAATTCCTCCTCTAAATTGCCTGGCCTAGACTACCCATCGGTAAACTTGTATAAGGGACTCCTAGTCCTAGTCACTCTCTTAAATTAAATAAATCCCTAACTCGTGAATGAGCATTTCTCAGTCGCAGGTTCGCAATAGTACGACTAACTTAAGTACTATCACGAGTTCGCATGATTTGCAAAAACAGACCTGCATGGGCCACCACAAAAACTTGTCATGACCCGCACCCTTTTTTTAAAATGGATACGAGACGTGTCCAAGCCAGCCTACGCCGCAGTGTCGGCGGCGTAGTAGAACGCTGTCACGGCCATGAAGATCAAAATCACAAATAAACCAATGCTCATTCATAGAAACTAATTAACTCACAATGATCACAAGTTTACATTTGTAGAAAATATAAAATTGTAACAAATATGGATGACCACAACTCATCTATCTAGCTAGTCTCTAGGTTTTCGTCTGCAAGTATACCGTCACTCCCCAAGCTAAGTGAATCCACGGCTAACCTGAAAAATGTGGTTTCCAGTCAGGAATGGAACGAGCACAATTCACTAAATGCAATTTCAAATAAAGAAAATGACTATACAATAGAGGTTAGATCAATTACAGATTTTTGAAAATAAACAAGAAATACGGAAAACCCATAGCAAATAAATAGACACAAATACTTTTCCCACTGTTAGAAGTACCTTTGATATGTGATCAGTCTGGGACACTACACCGCACGGTCTACGAGGTCTACTTGCATGAAAAATAAGCACTGTCTATGATGTCTACTTGCAGAAAAATAAGCACTGTCTACGATGTCTACTACATGAAAATAAACACTGTCTACGGTCGGATCACACATCCTTGGTACTTCTCATTCCCGACTCAACAATTTATAATAGAGTATAAAATCACATAACCAATATCTAATCAATGAAGTATAGTAAAGATCAATATCGAAATGCAAACAATAAACTGTACTCGCCTGTGGTCCTGTGCTGGTGTAACCGATAATTGAACCACTCAGAATGCCACATAGTCAAAACTCGTACAAAAGTCCCCGAAAGCTGAAATAAACATTACCAATGTTCTTAGAATAGGCAAATTAGCTAGGATTGCCTGTCCTTAAGTCCAATTCTGGACACAGGACAAAACGATAATTTCAGGTCAAAACGGTATCCGTCGTTGGACCCGCTTTGCACCGAAAAGCGTTCCAGAGTCAACGGTCTCTAAAGTCATCAAACTGTATGTCTACAGATTCGTTTTGACGATACGAACCCAACCGTATGTCCAAAGTTGGATTCCGGCAGCCCGTGCACAAAATCGCCCGTTGAGTCGGATCGTGGGGCCCGCAAAACGGCGATCCAATCAACTGTCTCAGAATCAGACCAAACTTGGCATACAGGACCAAAAAATGATACGGATCTGTTGGCGTAAGTTTTGTCTCGATCTGACGAACGTGCACAAAGTAATTGAAAATTTTGTACAGAGGTCGATACGGTAAATTTTGACGGATACAGATCAAATTCGTCGCGCATACGCAACCAATTTAAATTCCGTCAAAGCCCACACGACCACAAGCCGTTACACAGCTTTCGATGCTTTCGGTTCGCGACCACGTTGCCCGGATTGACGGGACGGACCCCATGTCGATGGATTTTTTAGGTTTTGAAAACAGATTTTTCACAATTTTGGGAGACAAATAATTTGCAGATAAACTATGAAATCACAAACTACAAAAAGGGTTCTAGACTCCTATGTGTTGTTAACAAATATCTTCAGGTATATTTCTGAAATCATGCATGGTTGGAAGATAATCAAGCGCAAAGTAGGCTAATTTGACTGTTTTTAGTCCTATTTTGAACAGGTTTTTCGTCAACTTTGGGTTCGATCTACGACGTGTACGGTAGAACTTAAATCGAAATAAATGAAGGGATTAAGAGGGTCATGTTGGGAACATACCAGATTGAACGGTTCGTGAAATGACCCATTATTTGCGACAAGAAATCGCTACGAAGGCAGCCCCTGTAGTACTGCTGTCGTCCTGTTCTGTGCGCGCTGCGTCTCCGTGGCCGTGCGCGGCCTTGCCCGGCAACCGCCGTCATCCCGCGGTGGCGCAGCAGCGGCGCGCGCGCTTGTGTGGGAGAGCGTGCAGATGGTTAGGGTTTTGCACAACTCCCCCTTCTCTCTTGATCTCTAATATTATATATATATAGTATATATATATATATATATATATATATATATATATATATATATTATATATATATATATATATATATATGTAGGGTTCTGGGTTATTTCGAGCGGGGAGGGGGGGAAGGGTTTGTTTGTGCTGGGCTGGGTTTGTCCTCTCGATTCACATGGGGGCTTAGCAGCTTGCCCGCTACATGGCTTCTATCCACTGTTCCAAGTGTTGATAACTTTTTTTTATAACAGATACCTAGGTATATCTATTTATACATACGATTATATAGGTAACTATATATATATATACACACGCATATAAAATCTAATTAACACATACAGATTGATACAATTAATATTTATACAACTCTCAATAATATCCATTCTTA